>JBBPKT010000048.1:0-58559 GCA_038089395.1 Pulveroboletus frians
TCCATAATCTGTAGATAAAGGTCAGTGTCCATCCTACCATCAATCTTGCATGCCATCCCAACCCCTTTCCATGTCATACAACCCCATATTATCAGAGAACCTCCCCCAAACTTCACTGTTCCTTGTACCAGCCTATCACTTAGGCCCTCTCCTGCCTTTTTCCATGCCCACCTCTTCCCATCTGACCCAATGCAATTGATCTTGGTCTCATCTGACCATATAACCTTCTTCCAATCCTCCACAGTCCAGTGCTGATGACTCTCTGCAAAATCCAACCTAGCTCTCTTATGAGCAGAAGTAAGATGAGGGCATTTCTTCTTTACCACAGCCTTCATGCCTGCTTTCTTCAAGTGGTGACAAATAGTCTGGGAGGAGATGAAATGGTTCTTGATGTCCTGAAGAGTCTTGGTGACCTGGACTGCATTTTCAGCCTTTCCAGTTCCAATAAGACGAATAGCATGGCACATATCAGCAGGTGTGATAAGGATAGGACGACCACCAGAGGATTTGGCCAGGTTTGGACAAAGTTTAGAGCGAATTCTACTAATAGTGGAGTGGTGGACACTAGTAGAATCAGAGATTTGACAAGTGGATTGACCCAAATCCAAGAAAGAGATAATTTGATTGGTTTGAGCAGCAGAGAGAGATTTCATGGTGGTGGTAGTGGATCAAGAGTGGTATTTTTTGTATTGTGTTGAACATATTATAGGTCACATGACCCATTGCTTATGTTAGAATATATCAATTTTGAATACTACTAGATCAGCAACAAAACTGTTGCAATGACATAACCAACTTAAAATGGCCATATCTCTGTACCCTCTGAACCAAATCACATGACCCAAGGATCAATAGCAGGCCAGGAGTGCCTACTATATTTCGTCTCACTAATGCTAAGCGATATTCCCACGCCCTAGCTTTGTATTCCATGCACAATCCAAATGTATCAAACATTGCAACACTTTTGTTGCTCAGTGTATGTGTGAAATTCCTCCTGTATTACAATTTGTCCTTCTTTTCCTTTTATTTTCCTTTTATGGACTTATATCTCCTCATTTAGCTCCACTTATGTCAAGCTTAATTTAGTCTGACTCAGCCTCACCATATGACTCTGGATCACTAGCTGCACATCTGTGACTTATGAAGGGACTCACTTGAGAGAAGCACATGAAGTTCTCAATGGATATGGATGTGGACTTCTAATCCACACTTGTCAAGTGGGTGTGTTGTAATTATTTAGTTTTCTTGAGGCTATGACAAGGATAGATTATATAATCTCAGACTTCAGTCCAGTACTTCCTACTTGAGACTGAGGTGAGACTTCCTACTTAGAATTACTATTCATCTTCAACTAATTATCCTCTCTACAGTTCATACTGTTCCTCTACTAGCTTGGTAGATAATGCTGGTCCAGCACTTCCTACTTGAGACTGAGTCCATACTGTTCCTCTACTAGCTCACTTGGAAGGACTTCTATTCAAAAAACTGTACTCTTGCATACCAGGTATGTAGGGTCATGACCCCATTAGGTCAGCAGCTTGGGAGGACCCCGGATTTAGCCGAGCTGTGCAATCCTTTGTCAAATACAGCTTGTCAAAATTCTCGAGTAACTTCCCCTCAGCCTGAATGATACTGTACGGTGTAGAGGTACTTCATACTTGTCAAGGTACATACATCACTATTCGCTATTAATCCCCACCTGCAATAGAAACACCCATCGGGGCATAGTAGAGAACACCTGCTCGCAGCAGAATGGCCAACAGGTAAGGGGCTAACAGTAGAAAAGCAGTCCATCCAAATGCGCATTCCAGAATAACTATCAAGCCTAATTTTACTGCACGCCTAAAGGTCAAGAGGGGTCCAATGGAATGCGACACGTTTGAATACTACAGTTTGTGCCCGCTCTTAATGATGGCTCACTCAAGGTTTATGGTCTTGCAGGATGATTGAGGTTGGCGTACACGTGAGGTGGCAAACACAGCTTCGGTATCATCAATATCCCCACTTGACGCTAATCAAGTCACCACGAGGCACTGCCCTCCTGACATATAGAGCCCACGCATCCTGGGACGCTGGGTGAAGCAGTTGCTATCTTAGCTAGCCATGTTTGGCAATATTGTGGACAATGAGCGCTTGAGCCAACGACTTCTTCCACGACAGTATGTCGGTCGTTATTCTACGTGAACTCATACATATCGCTGGCCACGGTGTGCTATCTTATTCTCCTATAATCAAAGTTACTTATCCTTTAACCTCGTTCTCCCCATTTTGACTGAAAAACTACGTCTCACCAGTCCCGTTATTGGTATGACACCATGATGGGAATATTTACATGGAAGCTGGACCAGACAGGTTAGCTATGATAAATTTGCCAATCGTCCTCCACACAGACCACTTGATCACCACAGTTATCGTGTGTGTGCTTTATGCCCTTGCTATCATCACCGGCATATTCAGGTTATCCTATCGGTGGTACATCTCCCGTTTTTGGTGGGAAGACTTTTGGGCCACGATCACCTTAATTCTTGACATTACTTGCCTCGTTTGCTTACTGGTGGCGCGAAACCATGCTAGTGCGTCTTGCCATATCTTATGAAACATTGACTGTCTCACTATCAACCGGCATTTCTCCCCAAAAACAGTCATCGGTGCCGATATCATCAGCTCCTGTGGTTTATGGTTGGTTTCCCTCCATGTCGCCTCCACTTGCGCCATTGGGCTGACCACGGCTTAGGGCTGCCCGTATGACCATGATAACTGCATTTGTCAGAATCACAAATCACAGTGTTCGCTTGAAGCGCGCCGCCCAAGCGGCTGCGGTTGCGTTTGGAACGATGTGGATTGCCACGCTCATTGAGAAGTTATATGGTTGTAACTTGGGCACCTGTCACTCGTTACGAGGGTTTGTAGCGTTTCTGCTTGTCAGTAAGTCCACCGCATCTGTTGAGTAAACACTATACAAATGATATTCCACAGCGGATGTTATTTCTGATAGTATCCTCCTTATACTCCCCATCTGCCTCCTCAGAGGCGTCAACATACGGCGTGGTCAGCGTGTATTATTCATCTCTTCATTCTCATGCTCGGTTTGCCTCTCCGTCATCTCGATTGTCCAATTCGTTTACCTTCTGTCACACGATGGCACCATCGATGCGATACTTGGTCATGTCAAGGTAAGAGTGCTTTGGTTCATGATCGGGGTCGAGACTCATTTTGATTTCTCCCAGACGGCATGTTCCCTTATCATCTGCAACCTCCTGGTCATTGTGGCGTTCATATATCGCTTGTATCACCGAAACGACGATCTGGACGGCGTTTTGACGAAAACGGACGGCCCTCAATTCACAAGTGTCATCCCCATGGTATGGGGCCAGAGCACGGACCTTCAAGATTCAGGGTCCTCGACCGAAAGGACACTCTCACCTTCTGATGTCGAAGCTTCCTAGATGAACCACAATTATTGACGATTTTTCTCGAACGAACTACGTAGCACATTTTTAAGTTCAGCCATATCGGAATATGTAAAGGCGACCTGCTCGAGTCCACGTTATAGAGAGAGCTAGATGTATTATGTTGTATCACTATGTTCTTTTCTGAGTGTACGACTCGGTGTAGGACGGACAATACAATACTCTTAGTGCGAAGTTTCCCCACTCACTGGCTCGTCATTCCCACCGGTGCATCATATTCTCGCCTCGTTGATGGCCTCGAATAAAAATATTTCCCATGGCGGCCGTGTCCATATGATTTTTGCGAATGCGAACGATTGCTTAGCAAGGCTGGGTGCTTAGTATTCTGCTCTCCAGACTCCAGTGCCCAAAAAAAGAGTCGCTGCACATGTGCATCACTACGATAGGAAGTGATCGCACATCGCGTGTTAAAGACCGCCGAGCTCAGCCAAGGTTACCGAGGTGTTGGGCCGCGCCGAGGACTACGTTCGTTCCGTTCCGGAAGAACCGGCGGCCTCGCTCACCCCGGCGCCGAGTCGTGGCCATGTACGGGTCCCGATCGTCAGTCAAGATTAAAAACTATGTGGCCATGGGAACACGTTTCGTCTTGTTACAAGCCCCACTAGTTGGACTACGTACCGCACCACATACATACTTGCTTGCAGAGATGGAGATGGACTGTAGCGTACGATTTCATCGCGTAAAGGTCTCGATGAACACGACCACCCATCTACACGTCTTCCCCTTGCACCGGAATACCCGTGTATTCGTCATACCCAAGCGCCAAGTTCAAATTCTGTCCCGACAACCATCAGCGTCAAAGATGACGACGACGACGACAAAAGCGCGCGCGCGATGAAGAACACACCTGTAAGCACTGCGTCGCCGCCCCTTTCAACAAATTGTCCAGTCCCCCGACAACAACCACGCGTTCCAGCCCACTGTGTACCTGTACGCCACCGACGACCCATCCGTGCTGCCCCTGCACGTCTCCGAGAGTCGGCACACTTGCTTGGATGCGCACGAGACGCTCGCCAGCATAGTACGACGCGTAGAGCGCAGCGATGTCACTCGCCTTCAGTGTCGACGTCGACAGCGGGAAAGAGAGCGTGCTGAGGATGCCACTGAAGAAGGGTGCCACGGTGGGGATAAAGGCGACCTGCATCCGCGGCTTCGAACTTGGCAGGCTCGAGGCGGAGGTGGGGAGGAGCTTGGAGAGGTGCCATCCCGCCTCGCGTTCGTGAACGTGGTCTGTGAGCGAGTATGGGCGAACGCCGCCCCCAAGGCTCTCGGGCGTCACTTTTGGCAACGTCACTGGGCGAGCACCGGCTTCGCTTGCTTGAGTGATCGTTCCGGCACCACTGTACCCTGAGACACCAAACACGGTGGGCCAGGCGGGTGGGGCGAGGTACGAGAGGAGAGGCGCGATGAGGAGTTGTGTCGAGGTGGCATAACAGCCTGGATTTGAGATCCGTTTGGAGGCACGAATATCGACGCGTCCGTACAACTCTAACCGGGTGACCGACAGAGCGAAAATGGGAAAAGAGATTTGTTATTACAGATTTCCAAGTCACTCTTTACAGGGCAAGAGAGGAAGACGGCTTCTTACCAGGTAATCCATACGTCCAACCGTCCTCGAACCTATAATCCGCGCTCAAATCCACGATCACGCTACCTTCGCCTTGCCTCTCCTTCGATCCCTTCTCGATGGCGTCCACGAAGGGTTTGCACACCCCGTTTGGAAGTGCCATTACCCATGCATCGACCTCGCCTTGCTTCTCCATCTGTTCGACATCTTTGACTGAAAGATTTGTGTGTGTGACTAAGGACTTGATGTACCCCTCCAGCGGGTGCCCTTCGAGGACGCGAGAGGAAACATGCGTAAGGGATAGGTATGGATGCGTGTTCAGTAGAGATGTCAATGCCTGTCCGGTGTAACCACGTGCTCCAATGAGGGCAACACGTTTTGGCTCCGCGGAGGGTGCGGGCACATGAGTAGCATATCCTCGACTGCTGCCAGGGAAGCCAGGTCGACGGGCAAGCGTAGCGAAACTTCTGGCCCCGCCCAGCTGCGCTTTCGCAGGACTGACAGGGAGGTAGGATCTCCCAACCCGTCCACTTTGCTCAAGGCTCTTGACGACCCTTTCCACTTCGCTCACATCACTGATGCCATACCAGAACAAGGAACGCCCAGAACGCGTGAAAGACCCGTCCGCACGATCGAAGTGCCAAGACCGATCCACCATCTCCTCACTCTGAGCAGGCTGGGGAACAGATGGGGGGGTAGGGGCGATAGGAACAGAAATGGAAGTTGTCCATACGAGCTGTCGGTGATCCTTCTTCAATGCATTCCACACGTTGTCGAGGACCCCGTTGAGGACGCCAGAGCGAGAGGCATGAAGATTGGTTACTACGGGCACCTGACCTTCAGGGTGCGACACGATGGCAACAGCATCGAGGGGCTCGTCAGCGTAGATGGACCACGTTCCTGGTTTGGCATTCTCAAGCGAAGAGAGGACCGCTGCGACGCTTTCCTTGCCTGAGCGGATGTTCTCATCGCGCTCAGAGATAATCTGGCGAAGGCGGTCCTTCCCGATGCTTTCCAAGGTTTGATGTTTGAGGAGCTTGTAACCTCGGCGAATGAGCGTACCAGCACCAGAATCAGTGAAGAGCTCGCGTTGAAGATTAGCAGTCGAGATGACCGCAACAGAAGAGGAGCGAGGAAGGACATCTAGTAGTTCCTTGAACTCTCGCAACTTGAGCTTTGTACCGTATTTGACCCAAGGTTCGCTCATGAGCTGGTCGTACTCCTACTCGTTGACTGAGTCAGCACAGTCCGACGAAACGTAGAGACCACCACGCACCTCATCTAGGTTGATCACATCCAACTTCTCTCCTGTAACGCCATGGAACAAACCACCTTTTTCGTTGACGAAGACGATTTTCATGGGCTCGAGCTCCTTCGCGAGTTCCCCTGCGGCAACGTCGGCATTGACGTTCAAAATTTGTCCATCGTTACTCTCAGCAAGGCTGCACAGGATGGGCAATGCACCAGCACGAATCGATGCCTCGATGGGCCGTTTGTCGACCCGAGTGATTTTACCGACCAAACCGTACTTGTGGGGATCAAGAGCGGTAGCTGTGAAAACACCAGAGGTGATAGGACGGGCACGCGTGCCAAGCTTCTCGAGCGCGGTGACTAGTTTTAAATTTTCCTCGAGGAAGACACGACGCGCGATTTGGAGCGTCTTGGCGTCTAGAAAGCGAGAATCACGGAGATATGTTGGTACGTTGGATCAGCGCATTTGGGGGAGGGAGCGTACCGGTAACACGGATACCATCGATATACTCCGGCTTAACGCCCTCGCCCTCGAGGATGTCGTTCATCTGTGGGCCAGCGCCATGGAGGACGACGGGGTAGAGGCCCAAGCGATAGAGGAAGCTCAGGCTGAGAGCAAGCTCCTGGAGATCATCGAGGACAGCACCGCCAACTTTGATGACGGCGAATTTTGCCGGTTGGGATGGGTGTGAGGAGGACGAGAAGATGCGGAGGTGACGTTCGACTTCGCGTTTTGTACCGAGAGAGTAGAGCAAACGGGTGATTGTATCCTACATGTCTGGGTCAACACGCTGGTGATTTTGCCAAGTTCGATGGAGAGAACGGACTCTGTCGGTCTGGGCAGCAGACTGGACGAACCTGACCGAGTCTCTACCACGCACAACGGTGAGCGCAGCTTGGCGACGACCAGCAACAACAGCAGCTTTTGTGGCCACCGTCAACCGAGAACGCAGCACTACAGCACGGGGTAACATTTTTTGACGATGATGGTACAAGCAGAAGTGGTCAGACCCTGGATGTGACTAACGTCTATGGCACACTCCTCGCTTCAACCTACCAACACGTTTTATACTCGGACACAGCGAACAAAATGCTGTTGGCTTCTGTGCACAAGCGTCGAACGCCATTGGCAAATACAGCTCGTCACAACAAGGCTTACTACGGGACACACGTGTTGTCGAGGTCTTGTCTTGTTCTGATTCCTGATATATATCGACCCCAGCAAATCCAACCCTTGCCCTCCATCGTCGTTGAATCGTTGATCAAGTTGCCAGAAATAAACAAGCCTTGATGGGCCTCATAACGTCTTGGTGGAACACGTATAATCGAGGCCATCAGTGGATTTCAAGTCGACGCTCGACGGTCAACATGGACTCGATCTGTATGCTGACTGCCTTTGAGAGGAAGCACGACAAGGTGAATCCATTTCAATCAATACGCAAGGCATTCTTATTCACTCCTCTGAGGCTCTGACCTATACTGTTGTGCTGAAAGGCTTGATGGGTGTTGGCTTTTCAGCCATGTCTACGCCTGCCTCCCAAGTGCTCTTCAGCTGTCATCTTGTGAAGGAAGAAGCTGTGTTGTCCTGCCTGCTTATACAACATCCAAGGATCTCTATAAGTTGAAGTAAGCAACCGATCGGGACTTGAAACTCTCTCGTCCATACAGGTATTATCCAGTCCAAGTCAGAATTGGCGAACGCGATGCAGTTCCGCAGATCGATGGATGCATCAATTAGCCAAGAAAGATTCATCGCCCACCCGTTACTTGGCGGTCGCGAATATGTGGAGGCTGTCATCTCGCCTACTGTAATGGTCAAGGTCCGGTTTGCTATTGGGCCCTTTCATCGGTATGTGATGGGTGTCGATACAGCCTGTGCTGGTACTTCTTGTCTCCATCATCAGATTGTACGTGAATTTAGCTCCCGGCGCGAACAGAGCACAAACAACTTTCTTGTGCCTACCTAGTTGTCCATCGTCGGGACACGACTGCGAGCAAGACGACAGAACAAGTTTCGGAAAGGGGGATCTTCCATCGCTTATGGGACTACAAGAAGAGAGGAGGGATACTGGCGTGTGTGCGTACAAAGTCCATTGCTCTATTTCGGCTGTATTTGTATTCAGGGTAGAACAAGACGGGACTTGCCCCATGGCGACATCGCCGTCAGCAGTCAGCAGACCGAACACAGCAATTGATTGGGGACGACGGTCATTAGAGCGGTTGAAACGAGGAAAGACGGTTCCAGACGCTTTCAGGTTTGTTTAGGCGACCAGGCCATTAGCACGCCATCGCGACCCTCCCCACACGGAGATGACTTGAATTATAACGAAGCTGTCCAGTGAACGTGTATTGCGGGATAAACATCCTGCAACATTCTCGGCGTTTTAAATCGCTTGATCGAGACCATAATATGGGCAAAAAGCACAGAAATTGCTCTGGAAGAGAAGCGCAGAGATGATGCTCGTGATACCACTCACCCTGATTGGGGGTGCTTCGCAAGGGCATCAAGGACCGGGTATAGAAAGTGGGTTGGCCAAGACCGGTCAGCAGCACACTACGATCGGGTCATCAAACGTTCGCGAGAACGAATGAGGGTTAATAATGGTTAGTTTGAACTCTGTCCGGATGACAGATGCGGCAACCAACCCCATATGTATCGAAGTCGAGGCCGCACCAATGACGGTTTGCCGTTCAAGTTAAGTAAACCGAGAAATGAGCGTGTCCCATGGGAATCCTGATCATGTCGTTGGCAACCCACATGTGAGAGCGATGATCTCGTGGTGCTCCTCGTCGTCCAACGGCGGTCACTTACCGCGAGGCTGCACGTCACACCACCCAGGGCCAGACCTGCACATTGTCATGCAGTTTCCGTAAACATCCAGGAAGGAAAATCTGTTTACCCTATCTCTTGGAATCACCTCAGTCCCCGACCACCCCACGTAGCCGTGTCGATCCACGTAAGGACACCGGGATCGGCGTGCGAATGGGGTTTGATCCGCCCAGATATCACGGTCGAGTGAGCCGAGAATACCATCGCCCGCCTAGCTCAATCGGATAGAGCGTCAGACTCTTAAACGAATTCTAGGCGATCTGAAGGCTGCGAGTTCGACCCTCGCGGTGGGCTAATCGTTTTTGGTTGGCCAATGGTACGACGAGCATCGCCGAGTTCCCGGGTCAGTTCATGCACGTCACACGTAATTGTGGAGAAAATACCTCATTCCTATTCTCAATACCCGGCGGGACTGCTGTTCCCTCTTGGCTTCACATCGAACAGATCTCAGTCACGCCACCGTCCCCGCCGCCTATGCTCTCGAAACCCCAACGTCCACAGCCCGGGACATTGGTGCGACCCTCATCGCTTCTGACGCTCGTCGTTCTGATCTTCTATCGTCTCGAGTAAGTCCAACCATATGCACAAAAGAGTACGCACGGCGAGTTTCTAGAACGAAACCGGGCCCCCTCTTCTCATGATAACTCAAAGCCTGCTAAAAGCCCTGGGAGATTGCAGCGAATTCCATCTATATAAAGGTTAGTACGAGGGTCTCCATATGTCCAAAAAAAAAAAAAGGCCGAGTTCAGGAATCAGGCGGTAACCACATCGAAGCGGTCCGAATCGTCCTCGGACCAACTAGCGCCAGCAGCTCGTCCGTTGGAGTTTCATAAACCAGGGGCGACCCGATCGTAAACAAAGCTCGCCAGAGACAACCGTTCTAGTGGTTAGGCGCGAGAGCTCAACCCCCTTCCCTCCCGCTCTCCATCGAACCTGCGGTGGCATATTTGGCACGGAACGATAACGTGAACGTTCCACGTGTCACCTGACCTGTCTTCCGACGACAAAAAAAAGCAGCCGCTGGTGCCAAGCCATTCATGGTCGGAAAGTGCGGGACGCGACCGACCTAGACCCTGACCTGGGTGTGCTCAGCGCTCAGTGATGGCCCGTTGGGTACGGATGGATAGTGTCAGCCGTGCGCGAACAAGCGGGACGCGTGCGCACGCGCATCCCATATTGGGTCCCTCACTGATCCTACTTTCCCCCTCCACAGGACACAAGGATCAAAGGCCAGTCTCGAACCGCTTCACTTTCTACCCACGAACGTGCACTCGGGCGTACGGCGCGACTCGGATCAAACGAACCACTACGCTGACACTCAGCCTCAAAAAGAGGGGGGGGAACAACCAGACTGTCTTTCCTTGGAATCGAATGTCAATGCCCCTGATCTCATTTCCAAACGGGCTTACCGGTCGCCCTATAGCCATCTGTGCAAGGCGCCCACACACACCGACATGCGTACACATGCCCTGATTTCTACCCTGATTGGCAGACACTTCCTTTTTCCCCATTGCCCACCTCCCCCTTTCCCCCGCCAACTGTACCTGAACTGGAGGTTCTAGAAGGAAACTGAGAGGATCAAGTCTATGAGCACCCGAGCACCTCCTAAGAGGGAACCAAAACCGGATGGCGTTCGTGTAGCTGCGGCGCATAGAAGGGTGGCGGGACATGACAAGGGCTGCCCTCTGCCGAAACAGCCCCCACGTTCACAAGGAAAAGGGAGCGCACCGATGTTGATGATTAGTGTTTAGAATCTCCGAAAGCCCACCTAACATCGTGCATGATAGCGATCAACGCCAACACGTTGAAAGGACACTGTACACCTATAAGTATATAGCCTGACCCTGAGAACACCCAGCCCAAAAAAAATTGCTATTCCCGATCAGGAATCACACAGGAGGAAGTAAAAGAGACGCCAGGAGGAGGAGGAGGAGGAGGGTACAACAAATAATAGGATCACGTACACGCACGTATGATTATGCTTATGGAATGTCGGAAACCGTAGATCTTCATGCCTATCTCCCACCTAATGATTAGCCGTAAAACCCTACGAGGAGCAGTGTGGAAAGGAAGGAAAGAAAGGAAAAACAAACGATCTACGCCGCCAATGCAAATAATGAACGTAAAAAGATATTTTTTGGGTCGTGACGATTGCCATGGAAAAGAGAGATGTGAGTGCACAGTATGCGAAATAGGAATGTGTAACCATGTCGCGTGCGAAGATGCATGATGATGATGGACGTGTACAGGGTACAATGAAGCTGATCGTTGCGTGACCAACCATGAGAAACAGACGTTCGTGGCATCGCATATGAAAAGAGCGAGGGAAGCGAGATACGGCCAGGCCAGGCCAGGTCTCATACCGGTCAAACGAGGTGCACGACGAAGGCGGCGCAAGGAGGTACGCTTAGAGTCGGTACTCGTCTGGTTCCCAAACTTCTGGAAAGGGATACCACATCGCAGGAAGCGGGCAAAGCCTCATTTCCCCTTCTTCGCGCCCGCATATTGCGTAATCAAGCCACGCGTCTTGATACCTGTGCGTGCCAGTCCGCTTGCGATACTCGAACCCCACTTTTTGAAGCGATTTGAGACCACGTGCGAAAAGGGCGGCGCATTCCTGCCGTACAACACGCCACGATTCCATGTCGTCTATTTCATCATACTCTGGGAATTGCATGCAGAGCCGGAGGTCACGGAGGGAGTAGAGCGGGGAGAGCGCTTCTAGATATTCCTGCTGTGTGCGATGCAAGATGAAAACAACGTTTCTAGGGTCAGCGTCCTGTTCCAATGGCGGTCGCAATGAAAAAAGCACATGATGGAAAAACCCGGAAGCAATCGGGTGGCAGATTGGTACCGAAAGACGACCAAGAGGAAGAAGAGCGGACGTACACAGGAAGACACAGACTTGCCATCGTGGTAGCCGCACCGCTCGATTTCGAGTACTTCCAATTGAGGACAGTAAGCAGAGATGCAGCGACACATCGCTGGGGTGAGTTTGTCTTCGATGATGATACGGAGATGTTTGAGGGAACAGTTGCTGGCGCCGATATCGGCAAGGACGCGTTCGACCTGGGGTTGTGAGAGTGCAATGGGCCACCGGGGAAGTTCTACCAGGGCCATGACGGCCAGTCGGCGGAGATTGGACATGTAATTGAGAACACCCTCGAGGACACAGGCGTTTGAGATGGCGAAACTGTCCAGCGACGCGAGTTTGGCGATATTTTCGGGATTGGCAAGGACGTATGGGTCGAGCAAGCGAAATTCTTGGGATCTTGATTGAGGGAAGAGCAGTCGAAAGTCACGCAAGACGGGCATCCTTCGCAGGACGTCAAAGAGATGGGGGCTATGCTGAATGGCGGCGGGAGGTCCCATGTGAAATGAGAGGTTGATCTGTGGGTTTGGGATTCGGCCATGGAGGACAAAGGTGGAGAGGACGGGCCAGTCGATTGTGGCCAGGCCGGTGAAGGAGGTGACGTCGCCGGATAGTTCCAGGTGGGTGATCGTAGGTGCGTGCTGTCGTAGAAAGACGGCAGAGGAGCGTATTTCTCTGAATCCGCGGAGGTTTGCCTGTGCTCTGTACTTTCTCCGCCAGTCGCGCATAAAGTAGCTGATCTCTGCGAATTTTGGATCGGTCGGGCCGTCGCCGATGCGGAGTGTCTGTCCGACGGGGGTGATGTTGACACGACGGATGGGTGCTGGGTAGAACTGCATGAGGCTCTGATCGATTGGGGTGTCTATCAGGGTGAAGGAGGAGAGGGAGGTGCACTGGCCGAGGGCTTCGTAGAGTGGCTGAGGGGGTAGAAAGGGGGTGCTCAAGGTGAGCTTGCTGAGCTTGGGCATGCGGGTGATGGCGTGTACGGCGAGGTCGATGTGGTGTGGGCAATAGATGCCGTCGCGATCGAGATAGCCATAGCGAATGCGACCTGGTTCTGTCCACTCGTCGTGCCAGTCGAGACGGAAGTGCCTTTGGGAGAGATGAGTATCATGGATGGGGGGTGGCTGGGGCAAACCTGATGTAGGGCCAGAGGGTGTCGGGGTAGAATTGGAGGCCGTTCTCTCTGTCCGTCTTGGACTTGTGTGGCCAGCGTGCCTCGGCGAAGAGGAAGGGGAGACACGCCTCGCGAATGTGACGGGAGGTGCAGGAGAGGCTGAGGAGGGATGGCGAGACGGACTCCCTCCCGGTAGGACGGAGCTGGCCGATGAGGAGGGGGAAGATGTCTGCGATGAGGGACATGGGGCAGACGAGTTGAAGGACAAGGCAGAGGGTCTCAAGTAAATAGGCCGATGTACACCTGGATCGATTCTAGACCTCGCCTAGCGTTACGACACGACTACTGCGACGCATAACGCTCCGTCCACTCCCGGCTGACCCGCTGTGCATCCGTCTCGTTCTCCTTGTAGTGCTTCGCCACGTCCGTCGCCAGTGGGTCATCTGGGTTCGGCGCACTCAACAACGCCTGCACCGACAACAGCACCGTCCGGATCTGTAGCGCCGGCGACCATTTATCTGCCCAGCCTGTCATGCTCTCGTCCACGCGCACACACGAGACCCACCTTTGAGAATATCCAGACAGATCCGCCCCAATTTATCTACCGTCGGACGAGGTGACCACGCGGAAGAGACAACACGCCAGTGGCACTCACCGATATTCGGATGGTATATCTTCGTCAGGAACCGCACTTTCGGGGGACTCATCGGATATTCCTCAGGGAGGAACAGCTCGAGATGAAACACGCCCTCTGTCCCATCATCAGACCCGTCCGCGCGCGCGTCTGTCACTCACGTTCAAACGGACTCCCAACGGGCCCTTGGATCGTCACATCAAAATACCGCAAGTTATCTTCGTGCGGTGCAGCCGTGATGCCTGGAGCGGGGTCTTTGAAAAGACGCTCGGTTTCCTACCCACACACGGCGAGTGCACGAGGTCAGCGGTGCGGGCACGACATCGACATGCCACCCGTGCCCACCTTGATGATTCGCTAGATCGCCCACCCGCGGACATCAGCTCACCGCAAGACGCGCACAGAACGTCGTCCACACCTTTGGCAGAGCCATATCTACCGCTTAAATGAACGTCGTGCCGACGGGTGCTGGGCGATGGTCAATCAAAGCGAACCGGCGCTCTGTCACAGACATCCTCTCGGATACTTCCGGTCCCGACGAATGCACCGTCCATATTCCCACGACCACCTCCTCCTCATCGACGGTCATGGCCAGCCACGATGCCCACGTAGGTCGACCGATCTACCCAGGTCATGCGACTGATCGACCCTCAGAACGGTGCTTGGGTCAAGCTCGTCAGCTCAGACGGATATACCTTTCTCATCCAGCGTAGCGTCGCCATGATGAGCGGGACACTCAAGAACATGCTCAACTTCGACAGTTAAATGACTCCTTCCATATCCCGAAACCCTTCCTTCTAATACGCGTCGTATTGACCCTTGCGTTCCATTTCACCACATGACTTCGGTCCATCCCACAGGCAGCTTCAAAGAAGCCCTGGCCAACACTTGTCCAATTAGCGAACGGTGAGTCATCATGCCGTATCGCGTGATCTTCAGCTGACACGACGCTACGGCGCGTTTTCTCCCTCACACGTCGGGTGTTCGCTTCCATACCGCCAGCGCTCCCATCGTCGAAAAAATATGTGAATACATGTCCTTCAAGGCCCACTACGAAGGCGTAGGCTCAAAAGAAGACGTCCCCATCAATGAATTCACAGAACGCATCCCGCCCGAAATTGCGCTCGAACTGTGCGTCTTCCCTTCCGAACGATATTCCTTAAATATGGCGGCGCTGATCTTCCCCTTTTTTTGTCATCCCGACCCCTCAAACATCGCTTCCACGTACACCGTTCTAGACTTCTGGCTGCGGATTACCTAGAAGGTAACATATCTTTTTCATATCTCGGCCCCATTTGCAAAAATGGGGCATGCGATGTCTGGTGCTCATGGTGTTTGTGTCGGCTTGGTGCCTTGTTCGCTATCTAGTCTAGTGCGGGAACGCTACCCGGCCTCCTCGGCGTGTCTCTTTCCGACGCCGTTGCGTGTGTACCGCACCTGAAGAACCTGGTACCTCCCTACAGGCTGCGGCGATATTGATATTGATATTGATATTCATTTTCCCCCCAAGACGGGTATGGCAGTGTGGCGTGAGGCGGCGCAACGTACGAGCTCTCCTTGTTTTTTCTATTATTTTTTCGAGAACGCGTTTTGGGTGCTGAGTGCACTTGTCCGTGCAGCACCTTCTCTCACGTGTGTGCCTTCGAACCCAATCGTTGACATCTCCCGGCCGGATTTCCCGCCGATACATCCCCATTCTAAATGCGACCCGCCTCTTGACTTCGGAGCTTGGTAGGCGTGGCGCTAGGGATCATTCCTGATGTGACCGGGCCATTGGAACGAATGTTTCAATTTGACAATCTACCCGCGCCTCGTCAGCCCAAAGGTATCAGATGGGGCGCATCTTTATTGACACCATGCATTGTCGATTCATTCCACAACAATACCCCCATTTACACCGTGGTCACGATTGGCCATATGGACCCAGGACTAGACTTTCTAATTGGTCCTCGCTCATCGCATGCGCCCGTTCAGCCAGTTACTTCCCGCTAGCCGACCAAGGGAGTGCGGATACATGACTCATGATCGCGGTTTTTGCCGTGGCCCTGAACCGTTAACGGCAGATCGCGTTATTCCAATTTGACAAGAACAAGTCAAGGGACGCGTCCAGCTGGCCTGCGTCGCTGTGGCTGCGTTTGGTTTAGTCGAACGTGTGGGTGCTGGCTATCCGCGTGTTTCTCTATGGGCGCATGCCCGGGACGGCGCCCCGTCTTGTCCATGGTCACATTTGCAATTACAACTCATCACCCCTGTGACTGCGTGCGCCAGGCGGTATGTATGCGTGGCAGCGATCGGAAGTAGGATGGAGGCAGCTTTGGCGGAATGGAATGGGTGAGTACGCCTACTCCTAGATCGTTGGTACCCACACTCATACAATAGTTCACAGCAGGGACCCTACCCACAGCAACTCCCGCACACGCGCACCATAGCACACCGTCGTGCACAGCAGCAGCAGTTACGCTCGTGTGCGCGTATTGCGGAGCATAGGTTGAACACCCCGAGTAAGAGTTTCGGACACCACGATGGGGACTCATTGAGGCGTACGAACTCGCTCCCACGTCGTCACCCTTCGTGACGTTCGATCTGAACTACTCGCCCTAGAGACATGGACCATCCGAACGTGTGGTACCGCACCCAATCAACCTTTCTTTTTCTTGTTTCGAACGAAATCGCCGAGTGTCCGATAGGAGCTGCAGCCCCCAGCCATATTCCATGATGGGGGTGTGAGCGTGAGCCTGATTGTTCATCAACTCGCCACTCAATAACAGACAGGATCGCATGCACACCAATGACGGTAGTCTGGCGCGTCACAGCACTGAAAACGAGTATGCGCAACGTCAGAGCGAATACAAATGTTCGCCTCCCGCTAAATAGTGCTCGCGGTTTTTTCTGCGCTGGTGTGCGCCTGCGTGTAACAGCGGCGAAATGGATGGGCAATGAGACAATCCCATGTCGCCATGATGCACGAAGGACAAGCTACTCCATTTCGTCGATGAGAGATTTCCCCTCGGGTTCACTCACACAATGGCAGCTTTCGAGCGACTGAACAGATGGAATGCTAGTTGTATGTAAACAGGGGCTAGGGCATAATCAACTGCAATTGCCAAAGGACCCCCAACATTGTGGATTACTATCAACCTGTGTGATCTCCTTGATCCAGTTTTGCAGGTACTGGCAGGATCAGTTGAGATGGGCATTCCAGCAAAGGGGGGAAAAGCACAAAGAGTGGCAGCAGACCCATATGCAGATGCTGAATTTTTCATTTCATCATCAGTACCATCCAGGAAACCTTATTTGGAGTTACATCAGGCAGATTGGAAGTGCAGTGATGGAGGCATATGTACTTGGTCAAGTCATCTTTGTGTTGAACATAGATTACCATATTTGAGTAATATCATCCCTCATAACACTGTATAACACATACAATTTCTATTTCCCAAAATTCATTTTCACTGCTTCCAACCCCTCTCATAACCCATACTCCCTCATATCAGGCCTATCCTGAGGGGGTATGTAGCTCATGTGAGTAAATACAAACTCAGCAGAACTGAGTTCAAATGGACCCTGTGTTGTCCCACCATGGTCTATGCAAGTCTTCTAGTAACTCAGGTACATAAAACTAGTGCATAATCTCTCTAGCACATGCTGGTCCAACAGATTATGGGAACTTAAAAAATGATTACTGTTGATCACATTATTGCCTCTTATTTTTGACTTGTGAATTTATGGGCTGCTGCCCTTAGGGAGATTTATTCCAAGTCCACCACCACCTTTGTCTATGCTGAGTTCAGGGTTCTCCTTGACCTCTAGTTTCCTGAAGGTAACCCAATTCTTTTACTTAAATTAACCTATAAATGTTTGAACAATACCAAGTTCACCAAATATCATGGTCGGAGGTCGCTATCGCACCTTCCTTCGTCGCATATACACAAACACAGAAGTCTGCACTAACGGAACTTGACTCTGCGTGAAGGCCGTGCTCATTAGTCCGGTCAATAGACTCTTCCAGCTGCCTCCCTTCCCTGCTCGAACACTCTTTCCAACACTTGATTAAGCCGCTCCTTATGCTGGATAGGTATTCTATGCCCTGCTTTCTCCCAGCACTGATACTCCGCTTCGGGCATGTAACGCTTCAGTGTCTCACTTTCCTTAGCAGGTATGACATGATCATCCCCACCACTGACAATCAGCACCTTAGGAATAGATGAAGAAATCCTGGCAAGCCGCTCCGGTGCCACGTTATGGGTTATAGATGCCACCAACTGCCCCAAGCTACCTAGGAGTGTTTGCGGCTTGATGATTGCCGCCCTGCGAAGGACAAGCTCCAGATAGATTGAATTAGCAGCTAGCATTTCGGCGAGACCCGAACGTACCTCCATTTCGATCTCTCTGTTGGTACGACCCTCTGGATCGTTCTCTGCCAAGGAGTCCAACCATTCGGGGGGGAAAAATCCCATTTGCATTTGGAGCCTCTGCTTTTGATCGGCGGCGAAAAGTCTGGGTTAGAGTCAGGCGAATGCAAGACAAACTAGGGCGGGGTGATATGACCTCAAAATGCAAATGAAAAAGAACAGCTGAAACGTGTCGGTCACTTGCTCTTGTCTCAAGACATCCTATCGGTACACATACTGGGGGGAAATTCGCCCAAAAACTTCCGCCAGCACGTGTCACAATGAGGCTGAGTGACATTATTCGTTCGGGGATACGATACGCGAGTTCTGAAGAGGGGATTAGACGTTCTATCGCTGAGACACAGGTGAAATACCTTGGGCAATCATTCCACCCACGGATGAGCCGACGACATGTAAACTACGGTCCTCTGTCCACTGCAAGTAATCGAGGAGGCAAAGGACATCTTCTGCCATCCCACTCGTCCTATTGCTAACTCAGTATCTCTCACGGATAAAGGACTACACACGAACGAATAGAGGCCGGGAGAGGAGTCGCTCACACCGAAACCGCGAATGTCAAAGACAAGGGTGGTATACTTCTCTAGCTTGCCGAAATAGTCTACTTGCGGGAGCCAAGTACAGCAACTGAAATTCATCCTGCAAATGAGGTGAGTATGAGTATGAAACGAATGTCTTGGATGAATGCGATAGTCACCCTACGATAAGGACGATTTTCTGTGGACCGTCGCCGTGTAATTCAAAGTAGAGGGAATGTCCTCGAGGGCCCTGGTGGTGGGGATTCTGAGAGACTGGGCAGATGCCACGACGGGTGCGTGTATGTGGGTTGAGTATGGACTCGTACTCTGTAGCTATATCTTGATTCACGGGATTGGCCATGGTTGTGGACATCAGATGGGATGGAGAGGGTTGGGTGTAACCACAAGATCAAGGGCCCACAGAGGAGAAGATGCAAGTATGTACTCATAAGGCTCTTACTTATGCAAACTGAGTTGGTTGAATCAGCGATTCGTGACAGAAGTCTGTTCCTCAACATCACATGGCCGATCATGAGGATCGTTATTTCGTTAGTGCCTCAGTCACCATGTCAGACAAAGGGCGTAGTTGTAGTCACCTAAAAATGTTTACATGAGCCTTGGCATGTCAAGCGCGTACCTTACGGGCGATATTGTCTCGTCGCTCCGCCAGGCAGACAGGTTCTAGTTGCCCATTACTGTGACCGATTCCTAACAGTCCGTGACAGCCGCACCCAAATTTGGAAGGAATGGTCCGTCAAGTTAGGTTGGTTAATTTTTGCACCTTTGAGATCACCTAGTACTATTCAGCAGAGGGGTTGCTTCATTTCAGACGTTTTGCAGATGCTTACGACGCTCATATAACCTGTGTTTGCGTGCATCCTGGAACAGCATCCTTCACACAGACGTTTTCGAGAAACACGACGCATGGCGCGTTTCGTGCGGAAAGAATACATACAACAATCCTCATTGATACAACGGACCGTCAGTAGGACAACAGACAGATCTCCAGCAGACTTACACCAGCACCACCTTTGATGCTCCATTAAGATCCCCCTCCTTTAACTTTTCCCTTTTCCCTTTTCTCACGTAGCTTCATACCTCTTGGACGACACCGTTCTCGTGGTCACCTTTCTCCTCGTCTCCACTCGTTCCGTCGATCTCCGTTGTTGTTGTTGTTGTTGTTGTTGTTGTTGTTGCTGCTGCTGCTGCTGCTGTTGTTGTTGTTGTTGAAGCATGCTCGTATTTACACTATTCGCATGCTCTTCAAGCTTGCGAATTTCCATACTAAGCTCTTCGAGGTCGTTTGACTCGTTCGACCCACGACGACGCATACTTGGGGCGGGGATGACGGGGAAGCTTGCGTCCTCGGGGGGGTGGAACAATGGCAGACGCTCATTGGCGAGATCCGAGCGGCGACTATTAAGCGTGTGTCCAACAAGGACGAAAAATCAAATCATGGAGATAGAGAGCAAACGCCCCGACCCAAGCCCGGACACATGTGAGAAAAGCACCGTCGACGGGCGTCAGTCGGTTACAGAACACAGAGGGGAGAAAGATGCACGAACGCGTCTGCGAAATTGCGGATGTAGTGTCTGATTTGTGCGCCCTGTGCAGTAAGCATGTCGGGACCCCTCTGGTCTTCGATAGGGAAGATAGGTAACTCGGAAACGTTCTCTGCTTCTTCTCTGCAAGGGAGCAGATTAATAACCAGTCGATTTGGGGTGATCTTGACGAGAATAGGACACGGAAGTGGAAGTGGAAAGCGGTGGTAGGAAGCCCATAATCACCGATCCTTGGCAGTGGCGAAAGTGCCATGAATCTGCATTGATGGCGGACCCAACACCTCCGAATTCGTGAACACACACAAGAGCACATCCACCGAATACTGCAACTACCTAACCGCATTGGAAACGCACCTCAGAAGCTGGAACACCTGCTGCATCTTCCCTACCGCCAAAATCTTGTCCTTTATCAATTGTCTCCTCGCTGCGAGTTCCGAAGGCGGCAGTGCAAGATCCACAGTGTGGTCGTCGTCGTCTTCCGTGGATTCAAGTTCCTCTGGACTGCACGTCGCAAGGATCGCGAGTAGCATCTCCGTGACTAGTGGCGTTCGCGTACAGACCAGACCGTGAGTCACTAGCGTAATTCAAGAGGAAACGTGGGCGTACTCTTCGCGCCGACGAATGGTAAGCTCCACGTGAACCCATCCATGAAGTTTGGTAACCAATATGGGTGAGTACTCGCGTTGAACTGCCTGATCGTGATATTCTTGTTTGCGTACTTTATGACGGCACCGCGGTTATGGTAGACATCGAGATAGTTTGGCGCGCTAAAGACGGTAATAACAGAGGGAAACTTTTTGGTCGGCGTTTTGCGGTACATCATGTATCTTGGAGTGTGTATGACTTGCAAGCCGTATAGAGGGAGTCATAAGAGCGCACCCTGCGTCCTGGGCCTCGTGCCCTCGCACAATCCCAAGTAGGCTGTTTCGCTCGAGGAACTGGCACGCCGCCTCATACCTTTCGCAACGGACCACGCCACTTTTCGTCACCAGATACCCACTCGAGGGTTGGGACACTCACGTATAAAAGAACGAGCAACCCCTCGTAGCATTATGCTCGAATGTCGTGCCTGGGGCCAAGGCAGGCGCATGTGGCGAATGATCCTGCTCGTATCCAAAATTCGCGACAGGGTCTGACCATAGTAAATCGCACAGCAGTCCACTAGATCCGGGTTCCTGGAAACGGTCGAGCTGTGATATATTCATCATTCACATCCCTATCTGCGATCCAAAAGCAGGGTAGTGATAACAAAAACGCACCCGTCGGATGTCGTCCAGGGTCATAAGCTCTGGAGAGAGGCCGCCGTGAACACAAAAGAAGCGACCGTCAACGAGGGCAGCAACGGGTAACGCATTGAAGGATTCCAAGCATGCGTCGTAGACGGCCTGAGAGTACTTGTGGAGGCCTGTGCCAAGAAAGGTGGCATTCGTTATATTGGACTCGGGCGAGTCCTCTACCTTTATACGTACATTCGCGCTTGAAAGTAAAATATTCCGTTAGATGTCGGCATTCGTGGTTGCCACGAAGGAGTGTGATATCTTTCGGGCGCTGAATCTTGAGCGCATAGAGGTATAAAAGGCACTGACAGTATAGTGGGTGTGTTTGATGAGGCTGTAGACAGGTCCAAAAAAACACGCACTTCGATGCCAAAGTTTCCGCGATCGACATAATCACCGAGGAACAGATATGAACTGTCTGAAAAGCTCCCTCCGATATCAAAGAGTTTCATGAGATCATACTACAGTTAGCCCAAGTATAGCGCGGATCAGTAATCCGTGTGGCACTTGAACGGAACTGAGGAAAAAGGACTCACGTATTGACCATGGATATCTCCACATACTACGATGAGTCCGGCAAGGACACCCGATCCGTTACCTGACGATGATGACCAAGAAGGGACGCAAACTTACTCGTGACAGGACTTCCTACGTTGACTAGATTTGGTTCGCGAGACAGGATGGCCGTAGCCATGGAGAGAATGTACAGCGCTTGTTTCTCTGTCAATCTGCCCTCCTTGAAGAAATGTTGCTTCATAAATTCGACATTGGGCAGCATATGAGGGTCGCCTGGTGGGCCGTACTCCCTGATGAACAGCTGGTCGTCTGTCGGTTTCCACCCCACAGGCTGCGAAACCTGTGTATACAAGAATGCAATAGAAAAAGGTGGTCAATCATACGCTGATCGTCCTGTGGTGTTGATTGTGACTGGAAGTGGGAATGATCTCGAGACACTGACATTGGGCATCGCTCGTTCTTTTATTCCGGCTTCGATGGCATTCCAATGACCTACACCACCAGGCAGAACGGGATCGTGATCTGGCTCGAGGGCGGCGCCGTAGGACAATGAGTTCGGATAGCCGTGTGGCTTAGCCTGGTAGTATTCCTGGTTGGACGACATTCAGACCGTTCTTGTGCCGTAGGTATCCCTTGCTAGGTATCAGTTGTCGTGATAGTTCGTACGTCGTAGTGCTCCGACGAAGGCTCTGGATATGCGATGCGTTTTCGTTCCAGTATGGACTTTTCTCACTGGACACTTGGTTTTCTCATGACACACGGCCCTTGGACATCCGGGATTCCGCACCTCCAGACCCATTGGACCGAGACTTTTGATCCTGTCTTATGTGCAACCGACGTCGTCAGAGATGTCAGGTTATTCGTAACAACATCGTTCCAGGCTCACGCGAGCTCAGTCACTGGCAATCACCATAGACGGCGTATCCTCGACAGCTTCCATGCCTTCCCAAGCCTGGGTTTGTGCCCAAGCTCGCTATCTCCGAATTTGAGCTACTACGTTGGGCTAATCCATATGCAACACCATCCCCGCAAGATGCTGTTTCATCCTCGCGGTGCTTATTCTTCCAATGCGATCAGCCAAAAAAGCTCAGTCCTTTAAAACACCCCCAGACGAAGTCAAACGGAATATGTACAAGTGTACTACTCGAGATGAGAACAGCCGTTCCGGTGAAACACCCTCAATTCAATCCGATGGCGCTTGAAGAGGTTCCGACCGATCTGGGTACCGCCCTATTGTCCTCGGGGATGACATTGCTTTGTCCAGTGCTTGTCCTTGGCTGCACTTCTAGGGCGCTGAATGTTGAGTATTTCTGGGCCATAGGACGCCCTCGCCGGACATTCCCAGACCTCTTACGAGTTCAAAGCCGTCGGGGGAATACCCATTAGTCCAGAAACCATACGGCTTGTGTTTCAGCTGTAACGAAGCGTCGGAGAGAATCATACCAAGTCTTCTTTGCGGTGAGAAAATACACAAAACAAATGATGGGAACTATCGGTCCAAGATATCCGGGATTCACTAGTCACTAGGCGAAAAGGATTTCGTTTGGGTAACTTTCACCATTTAAAGTTCCGTGTCGGGATATTTTCAGATGCGTCCTCTCGAAGGAGTACTTGAGGGAGACTCTGGAGTGGGCACTAAAGTTGTTTCTCTGCGTGTTGTTCGATAAGGTCGGCGGTTCCGTATCCTTGTCGTGCACCCTGAGGAGAAAACTTGAGATTCTCAACGGCTTTTCTGAGAGACTTGGAGTCGCGAATCGTGAGGTACCGGAGGGAAGGTGGATCGGAAAAACCTGTATTTGTGGGTTAGCTCACTGTCCTACCAGCGAATGCGATCATGCGCATTCTGAGCGAGGGGATTCAAAGTTGTCCATCCCTGTGAGCGTTTGCATGCTTCTACCAATTTCGCAAATTCGGTCGGCCAGTACCTTGAAACAGCCAACTGGACAGAAAATTACGTGGACCAAAGCAGGGGATATCCAGAAAGCGTGTTCAACGATCCGTTCGAGCCAAATGCCAGCCCGTACTAGCATCCCAACGTCTATCGACGGCTTGCCTCATAGACCGGGCTGGTTACCAGACTATCCAACGACTCTGACAGCAACGACAGCGCAGCACTTCGCAGCATCACGTGACCAAGAACACCAGAGAGCCCACCCATCTTAACCTCCAACGACCATGGCAGACTTTCTCCAAGGGCTTGATCCTGGTAAAATCGCATTGGGTGGCGCCGTATGGTCCAACTCTTGTCTGACCTGTTCTGTTGATGAGACCTCTCCTGTTAGGTGTTATCCTTTTTCACCAGCCCGTTCTCCGCGCCGGCGTACAATCTACCCATCTTCCTGTTTGGCGCCCTCGTGCATGAGAGCAACGATGCGGTACAATCGCTCAAGCTGGTGGGGCCGCCCCTTTGCAAACCCGGGTCGTGACTGACTGAACGTGATCAATCCACACAGTTTACCGGCGTCCTGTCTGCATCGATTCTCTTTGATATCATCTGGGTGTTCAACAACGAGTCCAACGGCTTCGTTAAATTCCTCCTCTTCCTCCTCTGGTTGCTCAAGGTGCGTTCCCAAATTGGTTTCTTCTCCGCAGTCGACCAAAACAACACCGCTGACGATGCACCCGCTCTCCCTCACAGTTCCCTACCGTGATCCTATTCATGGCAGTTCTTCGCCAGAGAGGTTCTCAATTCATGGGTCTCGGCGCTGATATCAGTGGTCCGACTGGCGAGTTCCCCTCTCCCCTGTCCTTTGAATGTCATACTGGGTGTGCTGACTCCGCAAGAGCAGTCTGGTCCATGCCTGGGGGCTTCACCTCGGGTGGTCGTGAAGGGTACCAAGTAGTCGAGGACGAACCGCGCGCCCCCGTTCCCCGTGGCCCTCCCGTGCCTCAAAAGGCAACCGTCGTCGCACCAACGCCACAACGCGCTCCCGGTGTCCAACCCAACAACTACCAAAGCGCATAACCCGCTCCCCCCTTATGCCTGTTGTCGCCGACACGAGAGCATGGTTTTCCACAGAGCAGAAGTGGATGACAGGATGTGTCTCGAGTTTGGATAACGTTTGGCCGTGCTCCGGGTGCGGCCCATGGTTGGATTTGAGGAGAATTGCGCGTTTGTTTTTCTGTACTTGTTCTCGTCATAGAGCTCGTGGATGCTTACACGTTAGCTGCCTCGTGGTCCGACTATGCAGAACCTTTTTACCTCCTGACTCCGAATGATGGCGACGATGGATGATGTTCCCACTGGCCAAGACCTGTATAGGGGGTAGACCTTTCTTTCCCCTTGTTTTACTCAAATGGTGCGATTCAAATACCTGTTCATTTGACCCACCGGGAAAATGCTGTTTGTAGTCACAGCTTGTCTGTGCTCGCACGTGCCAAGACGGTCGCAACGTAGACTACTGCCGAGTTCAACACTCGGACAGGAACAAAGTCAGCTGTCCAGCAATGGACAGGATTGTTACCCCTTCTCTTGATACTTGCTCTCTCTCTATTTATGAGACAGGGTAGTCCTGCTTCGACTCACTGAACTTGGAGACTTTTATTTCATTTCGGTTCACTCTTTCATCGCTTCTCGCTATCTTCCTATATCAGCAGCGACACACCCCCGGCCCGATGCCTGGCAATGATGTATGTTTCCATCCCTGAAAGAGCCTGTCTGCCTGGCGCAGCGACGAGCCATGATCGCCAAGGTACTGAGGTATGCGCTTAACGTGCCAAGGCTTCACGTGGACATTCTTCGGTGACTATTGAGAAAACAGACTTCTGTCACGAATGGCTGATTCAACCAACTCAGTTTGCATAAGTAAAGGCCTTGTGAGCACTTGCATCTTCTCCTCTGTGGGCCCTTGTTACACCCAACTGACCCTCTCCATCCCATCTGATGTCCACAACCATGGCCAATCCCGGAAATCAAGATATAGCTACAGAGTACGAGTCCATACTCAACCCACATACACGCACCCGTCGTGGCATTTGTCCAGTCCCTCCGGATCAGGGCCCTGGAGGGCATTCCCTCTACTTTGAATTACATGGCAACGGTCCACAGAAAATCGTCCTTATCGTAGGGTGACTATCGCATTCATCCAAGACATTCGTTTCATACTCATACTCACCTCATTTGCAGGATGAATTTCAGTTGCTGTACTTGGCTCCCGCAAGTAGACTATTTCGGCAAGCTAGAGAAGTATACCACCCTCGTCTTTGACAATCGCGGTTTCGGTGTGAGCGACTCCTCTCCCGGCCTCTATTCGTTCGTGTATAGTCCCTTGTCCGTGAGAGATACTGAGTTAGCAACAGGACGAGCGGGATGGCAGAAGACATCCTTTGTCTCCTCAATCACTTGCAATGGACAGAGGATCGTAGTTTACATGTCGTTGGTGTATCTTTGGGTGGAATGATTGCCCAAGGTATTTCGCCTATGTCCTAGTGGTAGAACGTCTAATCCCCTCTTCAGAACTCGCGTATCGTATCCCTGAACGAATAATGTCACTCAGCCTCATTGTGACACGTGCTGGCGGAAGCATTTGGGCGAATATGCCCTCAGTATGTGTACCGAAGGATGTCTTGGGACAAAATCAAGTAACTGACGCGTTTCAGCTGTTCCTTTTGATCTGCATTTTGAGGTCACATCACCCTGCCCTAGTTTGTCTTGCACTCATCTGACCCTTTGACCCAGATTTTTCACCATATCCGATCAAAAGCAGAGGCTCCAAATGCAAATGGGATCCTTTCCCCCCGAATGGTTGGACTCCCTGGCAGAGAACGATCCAGAGGGTCGTACCAACAGAGAGATCGAAATGGAGGTATGTCCGGGTCTCGCCAAGGTGCCAGGTACTAATCCAATCCATCTGGAGCTTGTCCTTCGCAGGGCGGCAGTCATCAAGCCGCAAACGTTCCTAGGTAGCTTTGGGCAGTTGGTAGCATCTACAACCCACAAAATGGCACCGGAGCGGCTTGCCAGGATTTCTTCATCTATTCCTAAGGTGCTGATTATCAGTGGTGGGGATGATCATGTCATACCTGCTAAGGAAAGTGAGAAACTGAAGCGTTACATGCCCGAAGCGGAGTATCAGTGCTGGGAGAAAGCAGGGCATAGAATACCTATCCAACGTAAGGAGCGGCTTAATCAAGTGTTGGAAAGAGTGTTCGAGCGGGGAAGGGAAGCAGCTGGAAGATAGACTGGGCTCATGGGCGTGGCCTCCGCGCAGAGCAGTTCCGTAGTTGTTGGTGCGGATTCCTGTGTTTGTGTACATGTGATGAAGGAATGATGATAGCGACCCCATATGTTGTCAACTGATCTCATATGTCCCCGGGAGAAAAGTGTGCAACTAATAATGATGCTCCATTTGCTGCAAACGGTAGTTATGGAATGACGAACAGAAAATATACACGTATCGGGCCACTAACGTATAAGGAGAAAGATAAAGAGATAAAGTCGGAAATGTTATCGGTGCAGTCCGCAATGACGTAACTACATTCGAACGTGGCTGTGCTTCCCGTGACGGTTGCGAATGCGATTCCAGTGTCTTAAATCCGTACTCCGAGTCGCTCGTCAAACGTGCATTATTCTCTCAGCGCGGGTAATCTCGCACGGCTGTGCGCCCTTCGGACAACCGAGTTGGGCCACTGACACGCTACTACAAAGGGGTTGACAGCTCTGACAGTTGCCATGACTGGCACAGGTGAGCGACACCGATGTCACCTTGTTGATGAATGGATACAAAAAAAGAACTGGGTCGACCAATAGGCGGGCACTTTACATGCACGAGCGGCGAGCGGTAGTTATTCTGGGTTGTCCCACTTCTCGCGAGGCTAGTGCAAGGTGCGCCACTTGCCTCAGGAGATCACAAGTGATTCAAGGTTTTAAAGCGACTCTACATGCCTGAACACAGCAGCCATGGAGCCGGGGAATACTATTAAGCCGTATACATCAGTATCTTTGTATCAAGCTATCGCTACGCAGGATGGGGTGTTCCGGTTCTCTCCCGCTCCAATCGCAAAATCGGTACGTGAGCCAACTACGTATTGATCATGATTCGGGATCCGTTCATTCGCCCATTCGGAAGTTTAAGCCTCTTTTTGGATGACTGTGGGAGGCTGCGGGCGCAGCCCCGCTTATAGCCACATCGGTCGTGACGACGTTCTGGTCCGGACTCTACCTTGCTGCGATGCCTTATCTATGTACAGGATACTCCAAGTTGAGTTAAACATCCCATTTTCCCCCACTCAGCAAGAATTCCCTAGAGTCACGCATCTCTACACCTGGCCAATTTTATTTTCATTTTCCCGACATTCCTGAATGTCAGGCCTCCGCCTTCCCTATACTCGGCTCTACTCGCGACTCGTAGTCCTTGCAACGGCCATCTTGCTTCTCGCTGCATTTCCATACAATCGCAGTCTCGTTTACTCCTTACTTATCTATGGTCGCTATCCTCCTCTATACCCCGAGCACCACCAAATGGAACTCGAGCTACCACATTACGAAATCTACGAACACTCAGATGTCAAGTATCTATGGTCACCCAATCATCCATCCAGTATGTCAATCATAATATACATCACAATCCTTGCTGACCGTCGATCGTAGAGGTAGGATGGGGAAATATAATGCAAGACTACATCCTAAGTTACATTCTCGCATATGCGACTAATCGCTCGTTCGTTCTTTTCGCCGTCTAGAGTGAATCTGCTTCCTGATGCTCCGATCCTAGCTTTGTCTTTGACGACTATGCATGGGCCGTTGACGGCACACCATACTCACATCTCAATGGAAAGCTTATTCCATCGCGTATCCCTCTGAGTGCACTTGTCGATGGTAAGGAACACTTCTTTCTTGGGTACTACATGCATCGAGTGCGATGAAACACTCAGGGCCGCTAGCCGGGGGAGCACTGCCTCCCGGGGACGACACCCCTCGAGCTGTATACAAGGATTTCTTCCAGAGAGTTTGCCCAGACCCAACCATCTTGCGATTATCAGACGTGGGCGGCTGGAGCGATTCGGACACGGTCAAATTCGTGATCGAGAAATGGGTGGCGAAGATTGCGTCCATCGAGGACCCTTGTCTGCAGTTTGAAGAGACGGCCCCGGACAAACAAATATTCAACTATCTGTATGTATCTCGGCCGCACAGCGCATCTTAAGAAGAACTGACTGGTTCTTGAAGCGTATACGGTCAAAAAGAACGTCTTTTGAGTATTTGGCCATACCTGTCGACGTTGCCTATCCTGTCCCATTGGAAATGGTCGCCTCTGATATACAGCGCTTTCGAGGCCAATCGTGAAGTGCTTTACCCCCCTGCCGTGTACTGGCCAGAAGACCAGGTTTCCAGGGTCGACAGGATCATGCCGGGCCTGCTCGCCATACACGTGCGAAGGGGCGATTTTACTTCTCACTGTCAATTTCTCGCCAAGTGGAACCCAGACTGGAACGCGTTCAATTCCTTTCCGGAATTGCCTGACAAGTATGAACGGGACCGCGCTGATCCTCGACGTTCGCACGAGAATTACGAAGCCTTCATGGCCCGTTGTTACCCCAGCATTGACCAAATCGTCGACAAGGTCGATGCGGTGCGGGAAGCATCGACTGAACCACTCGACTATCTCTACATCATGACCAACGGTGCCGAGGCGTGGGTTGCTGACCTCAAGCTCGCCCTGTACGCTCTCGGGGGCTGGGAACATATCGGGAGCAGTCGGGATCTGAGCCTGACCTGGGAACAGAAACACGTTGCACAAGCACTCGACATGATGGTAGGACAGGGAGCACAGGCGTTCATAGGAAACGGAGTGCGTCCACCTTTCCTCCCCTTGACGTGTTCAGTCTTGGTCGTGTTTTTGTTGACTTGCCGTGCTTCCTTTATTGGATAGTGGTCTAGCCTTTCATCAAACATTGTCATGCTTCGCACTGCGGATGGTCTACGGCCGGAGAGCAATCGGTTTTGGTAATACTACGTGTATCCTCAGCGAACTTGTAGTAATGGCCGGACCCATATGTATACCCGTCCTCGGATACGACGATGACTGTCCTCACAAGCAAGGCAGCCCTAGCCTTCCTGAAAGCCACTGGGAAGCGACGACAGAAACGAGAGTGGATGCGTGACTTGATAAATATTTTCCCTTGAGTTTTATGTGCATCAGTGCCCTTTTGTATTTGCAAATGAATGATACGTCCGAAATTCGGCCTTTTCCAATGGCACGCGTTGAGCTTATCGAATCCCAAACGCCGCGTCACGCCGTCAGGCCTCAAGGCCATTTTTTTGCGCTTCCTCGCATAATGGTTCATCCGACGCATAGTGCACCAACGTGACGGGTTCCGAGAAGGTTGTTGTCGGGTGTCGGGTCGTGCGTCGTTGACCGTGGATTGATCAGCCGGAGACGGAAGTGGGCAGAGGGCCAAGCCTACGTGAGAATGGATAAGGAATAGCATAGAGACCTCTCCAGCGAGGAGTGAAATGTACCTGCCAGACCTCCTCACTAGCAGAGGGCTAGGAAGGCAAAGGGGGACTAGTATACAGGGAAAGGAATGGCTCATACTCACGTAACACACGTATCGATCATCTTCAGTCGTACAGATCCAAGCCCCGGCCCGAGACGCACAACCTCCCAACGGTCACACACCTCGGCCCCTACGCCAACAACCGGAACACCGCCTCCGACCGCGGTCTGACCGCAAGCTTGAATGGGTTCGGGATTCTATCACCCATGGTCGTTTTAGTGGCCCGCCCATCTATCGTGCACTACATTCGTTGATCAACACGTACCGAAAGATCGAGTTCTCAAACACCACCTCGGGCTCGATCTCCAAGCCACGTTCGTCCACTGCCTTACTGATATCTAGAGTGGCGATCACGGATACCATGAGCAACCAAGCGGATGACTCGACGAGATGCGCGCCAGGACATCGGCTGTGCGTCGTGCCACAGGCATGGCGTGCATGAGTGTTTGAAAGCGTGAGCTAGCATGGAGAAAGATGTACTTGCCGCCTTCCGAAACCAAATACGTATGCCCGTGGGTCGTGCCACCGTTGCTTTGCCTCATCCGCAGTGCGGTTGAGATAGCGACCGGGATCGAACGTGTGAGGGTCCGTAAAAAGGGTTTCATCCCTGAGGATATTCCTGACAGGTCCCGATCAACATGCACTTTCATTACTACACGGATGCCCAACGCAGACGCACCAGATATTCGCAAACACCTGGCACGCGGCTGGATGAGGGCTAGACAAAGATGAAGGAAACCGAGCTGACGTACGAGCGACCCTTTGGGTATGAGAACGCCATCGTAAATGTCATCTTCCATCAATCTGTGCGGAAGGCCTATGACGAAGATGAGCACCAAGCCACCTGACCCACATGGGGACCCACTCAAAGGTACAGGTACACTCCACCTCAGCAGCTCGGTGAAGACAGCGTTGCAATACGGCAACAATACCCGGTCGTCGATGACCGGCAGCCGGCCCTGTCCAATCACCTCATCTATCTCCGCCTGTGCTCGTTTGAGCACTGCGGGATACTGCACCATAGCGAGGATAAAATGGGAGAGGGCAGTCACGATCTGTTGATTGCCGTGCAGTGGTCTCCACGTTGTCTTGGCAAAGGCTACGGGGCACTTACGGTGTCAATGCTAGAGCCCGTTGGTTAAGTGGAGACGAAGACGGACAAGGGGATCATGTCTGACCTACCGGCATACATCGAGTTTGCGGTCCATCTCAGATCGAAATCGTGTTGGTCGTCATTTTCCTTTATCTTCTCTTCCTTTTCATCCAATACCGCGGAGACAAAGGATGCGCGTGCGGTGCCCTTGCGCTATCCAAGAGAGAGATGTTTGAGCGGGGAGATGCAACCCAGACGAAGAGTGATATACCCTCTCATCTAAAACGAACTGGTACGGCTCATCGACGAATTCTTGAATCTTCCTCTTCCATATAACGGCATTCCGCTTGAACCCCGCGCCGGGAAACCAGTCTGGTAAACATTTTACTGAATGACACGCATCAATTGGGCATTGAGAGGCGGACAGCCAACGAGGACATACGCCAAGGAACGATATCGACAGGCCAGACACCACCGTTTGTGGCGATGCGATTGGCAAGAAGGTAGAGACATTCGTCTGCAAGGGTGAGAAAGGCGTCGTCGGTGGACTGGACATGGTGTCCATACATGACGAGCAGGATCAATCCGCCCGCGTACCTGGCCACGTGACCAAAGTGAGGTGGGACCGGATGGAAGAGGGCTAGAGAACGAGGAGGACGCACCGCCGGAGGTGGTCCTGAAACCTGAGTGGATCTTCGAGAAGCCCTCTGAGGAAGGGCTTCGTTTCGAGCTCGAGCAAGGGGTGATAGTTCTTGATACTGGACGATCCGAGCGCAGCTTGCATCAGCCTCCGCTGTCGACGCAGCTGATCGCCGTACGGTGTGAACGCCACCATGTTCTTGCACCCACAGCTGATCGGAGGCGAGATTCAGATCCAAAGCGAGCACAGGTGAGATCGCGCAGACGTACAGCTCTCCCACCATGACAAAACGCGGCTTGTCAGAATATATCGCGCCACGCTTGTCCAGCAGATCAAATGCTACCTCGGGGTTGTTCAAAAAGACGAGCCCCTGGCCAAAGACGTGGAGATACGTGATACGACCTACCCAGAACGTGGTCAGCCTGGACGCCCGCCTAGACGTGAAAGGGGGCGACAAACCGTATTGGTCTGCCCATCGCGCTGCCAACAGCCAGAGCTCTCTTGTGGTGAGATTGGCAATGTTGCCTAGAATGGGGAACGGCTTCGGCCCAGGAGGCAGGGGTGCAAGTGGCTTCGGTTTGGTGAACTGACGGTAGAGAGCGTAAGAGAGCGTGGCGGCGAGAATCACCGCGGAGAATGTTGTCGTGGTCATCCGGGCACGTCGTGTGTAATCCGAGGTGGCAGAGAGAAAAGAGTGGATCGGAAGATGGAGCGAAGAAGGAAGATTCGGGAGGGGAAGGGGGAAGGGGGGGACGGGCGCGACGGATCGCTGGTCGCCGTCCCTCGCCCACCTTTTTACGGTGGTCGGCTGTCCGGGCAGAGAAATGTATCAGACGGACACGTGACTATCATCTTCTGTATGATGTCCGGCTGAGGGACTCGAGCTACCGGAAGATGAGGTTAGGTCCGCCCACTGAGGTCAGGGACCTGCCAAACTATCGCAGCACGTACGCACCTGGCTGGCTGGTAACAAGACACGGATCTGTCAGAGCGCCACCGGCGAACAGATTCATGTACACGTACCTTCACTTTGGGGGCCAACGCGTCCTAGATCTCCTGCTCGTTTTGTCTCTTCCGCCGGCTCACAGACAAACGCTTGTCATTTTCAGCCTGACATGAGGCCGCACGTACGTGGTGCTTCGACGTAAGCATCGCACACAAGGACCAGATTCGCCGGATGATGCGGACGAATGCTCCATATATGCGCCTTCGTCCACGAAGCCCACGGCCATCGGAGTCGTACTGCCGAAAATCAGATCGCGAGCCCCATATGCGTACGAGTTTTACCATCCGTCCGATAAAACCCCATCTGTAAAGGAGAAAGATGGCGTGATGGAGCTAACATCTGCCATGATATAACACCATCCCTGAAAAAACACAAAGGAGAAAGAAAAACAAAGGCGACTGCCCTTTGCAACTCCGAGCCTATACTTGAACAAGTTAGATAGCGATGATATTTGACACCTGGTGCGTAAAAAATCAGTAACCGAGTTGCAATGAGACGTGCCAACGCGTGATTGGCGATCCCCCGACGCGGCAGTTGGGGCTCTCGTAAAGATGAGATCTAAGAGAACAGAAACGTGCCCGTGTGCGAGGCAGGGGGGGATCGACACCACCAAGCGGAACATGTTTGACCGCTCCGAGAGCAAAGCGCGTCCAAACATTCACTGTTTGCTACAATCGCCGAATAAAAATTAGATTGTTACACAGATGCAGGTTCGTCGTGTCCGACAATCAAAGATATGGAGTCTAGTCGATACAAAGTGGTTGGACGATGCAAGAAATCTAATACATAACATGAGCAAATCGAGCGTCGACAGGGTCCTTGTCCCCGTCAGACGTACATCAGTACGACCCGATGAAAACCAAGAGATAAAAGAACGGCGGGGGAAAGAGAGAGAGAGAGAGAGAAAGGACGGGGGTACAGCACACCTACTTCCCCTCCACCTCCACCTCCAACAAATCATCCGCAAAATCCTCCATCCTAATGATCCTAAACCGCTCCTTCCACGGCCCATCCGAAAACGCCCTCTTCCACGCCCGACTCAACCCTTCCTGCCATGCATACAGCTCGATCCTCCACCCACGTTGCAGCGCCAGGCGAACGGGTCCCAAAAACCCCTCTTCGTTGAATTGTCCGACGTTGCCATCCCCGGTGGCGAGCACGATCGTGGCATTGGGTGGAGGTGGATCGGTCGCCGCGATTGCTTGGTGGAGCTTCAGTTGGAGCAGCTCGTCCACGCCTTGTTCCCTATACCGTATCCGTGTCTTCATCCCAGAAAGTGCAGCAACCGCGACCGCGGCGCTCCTACTCCCACTGCTATTCCCGGCCCCGTGACCAGCCACACGATCCGAGTCCGTCGAGATGTTCCCACCAGATTGTCCACGCATGTGTGTCCTTGAAAAGGACGGCGAATAGGCACCAGCAGGATTCGGGTCGGAATTCCGCCAGTTGGCACTACGCGATGTCGCAGGGTCGGGTGGGTGAGGGTACCGTCTATCTGGCCCATCCCCGTTATCAGGTACACGTGCGTATATCCGAACGTCATAACCCAGTTGAATGGCCGATTCCATCGGCTGGTATAGTGGTGAAGACGTCACCAGACATCGTCTCATAATCGGTCGACCGCGCTCAAGAAGGAGCGCGAGCGCTGCATGCGACAGACGCTTGGGTCGACGCGCTAACGAACGGTGTTTCTTATGATGTGTAAGAAGTCCAATGAGAATATTCGAACTGTGCACACGAATTGCGGTCAGCACATGCCCACGAGAAACGACAATAGGGGTTGACCCAACTGATCGATGAAAACATGTATCAAGGTATCTCTTGCGCGTGGCGCCGGCCCTCTAGGGTCAGAGAAATCAGATTCCCCCCCACTAAAATCTTGAGTGAGCAAAGTGGTGATGCGTTCGTAGTCCTCCGGGAACCTGAGTCGTAGTTTGTGTGCGAGACAACGCAGCTTCAAGATCTGTGGATCAGGAGGAATCGTCTTCACCTTGAGCGTCGGCGTCGATTTGCTGTGTTTCAACGCGTTACGTTTGAGAAGGGCCCGGGCCGTCCGAGGAGGTGTCGACGGCGTTGATTTATAGTGGTACGCGGCATCATCGAGGGACGACGACGAGTCGCCCTCTGCCCCTGGCACATCCGCATCTACATCATCTCGATCTGCATCACCGCTCGCGTCGTCAGCGTGCACCGTCGTCTCCGAGACTGTCTCCGGTGCGTCCACCCCACGCTTCAATATCTGGATCGTCTTGACCGGTTTCTTCCGCCGCCGCTTCTTCGCCCGCCTCGCGTCTGCATCCTGGCTCTGGCCCAGACCCCCATCCGACGTTGAACTATAATGTTGCACCATTCGTCTCTCTGCCAACCGGCCCGCTCGTACCCTATCCCTCTCCGACATCAAAAACTCGATGACACTGTCGATCGTACCCAAGGTAGGGTGTTCTGGGTCGTCTACGGCCTCGTCTGGACCCATGCTCCCCGCACCGGACGTGAGGGACCCCACGATGGTGTACGAGAGCGGATCCATCTCACCCTCCGTCTCAGAATCGGATCCGTCCTCACCAAACACGTCTCCGTCATCCCTGATCGCGTTCAGGCCCGTGTGACGTGCGCGCGCGTCATCCTCGTCCATTGCGTTATCCGCCACAGTCGACCGGTCATCTACCGCACTCCTCGTTCGTGCACTCGCCACCGACGGATCGAAATACGATGCGATGATGCCCTGCGTCCACACGGTCGAACCTGCATTCGCTTCTGAGTCTGTGGGGAGCGCAGATAGGAGCCCCGAGCGCGGAGACGCGGATTCAGGCTCGTGGTCGTGGTCGTCGTGGACCGCGAGCGCTGGGAGAGCCGTCTGGAGGATACGTGGAGGACCGATCTGTAATTGTTGGAATTCGCGGAAGACGGAGTTGAAGGCACCGAGATCAGGTGCTTCTGGGCACCGCGCAAGTCCAGGATCGGCGCCATGTCATTCCACGGATATGAAGGGGCGGATCAGTCAGCAAGTGGAAACGTGTCGTGCGCATTAGTTAGTATTAAAAAATAGAGGAGAGGCGTCAGTAACAGTTGCATAATAGAGATGGAACAGGACTGACCGTCAGAGGTGGCCTCACTGAGGCGGGAATAGGTCGAGAACGGACTGATCCCAGCAGGCGAGTTGGACGTTGCTTCCGAGCTGGAATGTATCATATTGGAGTATCATCAAGAACAGGGGCAAATGAGGCTTCTACTTGTGTCTCTGAACGGTCCCGGTAGGTTGCAATGTTTCCGGTTGTGTGATGTCCGCAAGTCTGAGCAGATTTGGTGTGTCAAGTTGGGGGTGATCGTGGATGTATGTCGAAACGAACGGACTCGAAGGACTGCGAGTCAAGTACTGGTTTTATCTTGCTGTTCCGTGGCGGGGACAGCCTCTTGCCCCAGTGCGGCCGCTGCCAGCTGGCCTCAAGGCCCCTCCCTGCACGTGATCCTGATTGGCACTGACTCGACTCATCCGACGATGATTCCATGGCTACATTTTGGACATTCAGACTACCTCATCTTCAAAGCTTGGCACCCTTCGTCTCATGGTGCGGTCACTGGTGCTTGCATCGGGCTGCTTTTACTTTGCATTTTGGAACGTTGCCTTGCTGCTTATCGACGCACTCAGGAGTTACGCTGGCGAGCCAAGTCTGCATCTCGCTAGTCTCTCTCTCTCCTAGTTTTTGACGATCCTTGATAGAATAATCCTGGTATCCAGCAGGGAGGAATCTAGCTCTAGCAAGGACGAGAGCGTCGAAGTTCTTAGAAAACGCACCATCCCTGCGCGCGGACGGCTCGTTCCTCCGTTCACCCCCTCCCAAGACATCCCGCGTGGAGTAATTCAAGCCATCCAATCAATTTTTTCATATGTTCTCATGTTGGTTGTCATGTAAGTGCGGTTGTTTCTGTGCGCGTTCAAGTCTCCAAAGACGCATAGGACTTTCAATGGTGCATATATCATATCTGTCGTCTTTGGGCTTAGTATTGGGGAAGTTCTAGTTGGACGCATAGGCCGCAAGCAAGAGGTTTAATTTGGTGAGCACGAATTTGGTGACCTGCAATCGCTTTTGACATGTTGCCCCTGCTGGCAGGTACTTGGAAGTTCTGATGTCACCATTTTCCGTCATGCAATCTACTAGCGTAAGGAAGTTGGAATCCTGCGCCGCGCAAACCGGGGCTAACGGGAGTCAGGAATACTTGTACATATATCAGTCACTTGTTTCGAGCTCAGGCGCAGATCAAATCACAGCCAAGTACCAATGTTGGTAGGATCATCCAAATTTTGGTCTACTTCAGATGTCACTATCATAAGGTGATGCAAGGAGGATCACGAAGATTTGGGATACTAAGCTGGTACTACGTATATAGCAGTACATTTGTGATGGGTAATATACCTGTGCGCGATGGTAATATATGTGTTAATACTGCGTGTGCGATATCAGCACAACCATGTTTTTGCCAATCAATCTGGGAGAAAAGAAGAATAAAAACAAAAGAATAGCTGCAGGAGCGTGATCAGACTCTAGTAGAGATAAAGCCCTTGAGGCTCAAAGTGTTTGTCGCTGCCAGAGTAGGAAAAGAGTAGGTCTGCCCCAGGCCGTGAGAGTATGTGCTCCTATCCAGTGCAGAAACAAATATGAGTTGTGGGATCAGGTATTGGGGACGAGGTGGGTCATGCATGGAACCATGGGCACAGGGAGTACCGAAGAGCGGGCCGACGCATAGTTGATGCCACGTTTAACCGCGAACGCGGAGAAGGGCTCGCGAAGGGCCACAGACACGTTGTCGATGGCGTACTGAACAGTGGCGGTCGACAGGTCTGTGATATGGGGTGCACTGCCAACCGCATGCTCAGCCACTGGTAGGGGAATGGGGAGGAATGTGGCACTCGGTGCAGGTGCGCCCATGGGATTCCAGTTCCCGAATCGGTCGATGAATTCGTCCAGCGCCGCGTCATTGACCTCCGAGGCAGCCGACCCAGCTACCAGGTGAGCATGCAGGTCGAAGGGGTACTCTACCGTGGGCACTGTTGGTGCATCAACAGCCCCGAGGCAGAGCTATGAGAGCTCCTTGGCTGAGCACTGGATGTGCTACACCAATCGCTGCCTTGTGGGAGCTGGCCAATCAACTGTGTCGTTTGCAACGTCGTTGTGCTTGGCACCCCTCCTTGTGGGGCTGTTGGTCAGTGAAAGCGACGGGAGAGAATCCTGCTCAACTGGCAAGAGTATCTATGGGCGGGGAGACTCATATGTGCCCGATGTCTGGTTCATTGGGGAAATCAGGTCCTCCGAGTTGCTCGAGTGAGGATGTGGTATATGGGTTTGTGCCGTTGGCGCACTGCCTTACGAGCGGTGGTGGACGAATATTTCCCGGAATTGGTCTTGGGTTCATACCTGCGGTGCCTCGTCAGTGAACCAGGGTCAGACGAGGTAAACTCGCATGCGTCCACTGGGCACTTGTGTGGCCTTGTCCGAGAACTATGACACAAGTAAGCTAACTGTGTATTCATTCGCACACCACACACTTACTGAACATTCAGGTGAGCGGCCAGGTTCGAGGATTGCAGTGTCCTGTACTTGCATCCAAGGTAGGGACAAGCATGCATTCTGTGGACACCGGTCAGCGTCATATTATGGAAGAATGTCCTCGTGCAGTGCACGCCACGCACAGATCCACCTTGTTCGATGCGTGGGTTTTCATATATCTTGCAAGATCGTCTTGTTGCAGATGTGGCAAGCCACTGAAGTCTGGATGAGGTGAATGAGTATGTGCATGCTCAATACCCACTGGCGACGTACAGAGCCACAAGCATTTTTCACGACGCGTTGACCAGCATGAAGTTTGGTTAGGGAGGGAGATGTTAACAAAGGATGGATACGGGTGACAGAGTAGACGCATCAAGGGGAGGGATAGTCGTCGCATCCGCTGTGCGGGAAGAGAAGCACTGAGGATGAGCCAACCCATCTGATCCATCCGTAATCTATAGAATTGGGGGGAAGGTTCACCTGAACTATGGGACAGAGCGATTGTGTCGAGTCGACCTTTTATAGCCACAAGGAAATTATCCCATTAGGGCATCAATCACGGTGCAAGAGCCACCCGCGTAGGGGATTGAGCCACTCGGTAACTGGCTGTGGTGAAAATACTCGACTCGTCGCAGCAGGCACTCTGCAAGTGGCTCAGGATGCATGTCTGCCGTTCGTCTTCGTAGCGGGGACTTGTTCACGATGTGAAGAGTCCATCTGTCGAATATTGGCTTGATGATAAGTAGTTGATTCAAGTTCGTCGTTGACCGATATGACCGTCCTGTCGCTTCTTCCTGAGACCACTAGAGCTTACGTTATCATTTGCAAAAGGAAAAATAACCCCTGATTCTGAGTAACTGAAGCGAGTGCGATTGTCCAACACGTTAGGCTTTGGGAAAACACTCGCGGACAGTCTAGGTCCAAATGAGAGAAGTTCCTGCTACCCTTAGCCACACTACTGAGACAAAAATTACCCACCGTACCATTTAGTTCGACACAGTCTAGAAGTTTGCTGCCTTGGGCCTGTAGACTCGCGTGCGAAATCTAAGTTCGAGTGACAATGTTCAATAACTGTCCCAGAAAGAAAGTATAAAACAAACTACATGAGACGTCATAAACGGTATTATGAACCCGGGGGCCGTGGGGCACCGCGGAACTGGCTGGTGAACGTTCCCAACATTTCTGTGGGGGTCATGTTCCATCTCACTACGCTCCCTGCCAGAAATCCTGTGCGGAACAGGTCTATCAATACATGCTTTACGGAACGCAACGAAGTCGTTCAACTCACCAGCCCCGATTCCCGCCATCATCAACTTTCCGAAGACGCTTCCCGGTGCTCGCGGGCGAGCCATGCGTAACGCATACAAACCGGTCAGTCCGAGTGCACCTGTCCCGACAACTCTACATGAAATGCAATCCTTGTACTCCCACTGCTTCCCATCTTCTGATGGCGTCCAGGAAGGAGCATCTGGAGAAGAGGTAGAAGAAGACGTTGACTTCAACGCACGCGGGGGTCCAGACATGATGGTACGAGCTGAAGGATGACTCCGTATCAGCAAGATAGCACCTCGCACAGACACAGTCGAGTGGCCAGTGAATTGTCCGAGGTTATGCAATAACAGCCAATATAATGAGCGAGAGCCTGTGAGCAATAAGCTTGCACTAGATGTCGGGAGTGATGATAGTACAGTACCTAGCACGTTTACCCTCTCTCAAGCTTCGCGCCGTACTTGCCGAATCAAAATTTCAAACTCAGACACTTCCGGCTTCGAGCGGACCGCCCAGTGTTCGCGTCTTCGAGTCTCTGTCCATTCTATGGTTTTACCTCCGTGGTCACAAAGCCTCGCCTCACTTGGCGAGTGTTTTGGGCACGCACTCAGCAAACCGATCCCAAGTCTACGTACGAGTTTTTTGCGACATTGACTAAAATGGCAGTTTTCCCTAGCACCGCCACTTTCGTCTTGTACGACGATGAGCACGAACGGTGGCAATCTAGGAGACGTCTCGTTGAGTGTCCTCATCAATCAGATAGACCACATTTTGGCACCTCCAGGACCGCTTGACAATGCCTCGCTTCCCCGCGTACCTGTGATTCGTATATATGGCGCCTCTTCTACCGGTGAGAAGGCCTGTGTCCATGTCCACCAAGTCTATCCGTATTTCTTCGTCGAATATCCCGAAAACATCACTCCAGATCACGGCAAGCCAATGTCTTCTTCTGTAATATTTGACTCATATACGCTCTAGTCAATCAGTACATCGCCCAGCTATCCCTCTCTCTCAATCATGCTATTGCACTTTCCATCAAACGCAAACCCACCTCCCCAAACTCCCAGTTTGTCCGCGCCATTTTCCTTGTAAAAGGCGTCCAATTTTATGGATTCCACTCATCCTACACGCCATTCCTCAAAATTCTTGTCGTAGACCCTGCCTTTGTCAACCGAGCCGTGACCATACTGCAATCCGGCACGGTCATGCATACTAGGTTCCGTGTCTACGAAAGTCACCTGAGCTATCACCTCCAGTTCATGTGTGACTTTGGTCTATACGGCTGTGGTTGGATCAATCTCGGTCAAGTCTGGAAACGTGGCGTTGAAGAGGACGATCTGGACCTAGGTACATCCAACCAGTTCAAGATGTCGCCTTACGTTCGACAGTCACGCATGCCACTTGAAGTAGATGTGGTGGCACCTCAGATACTCAACCGACACCGACTCTCTGCGCGTAGCGTGCACCACAAATTGACCATTCCAGTGGCACCAATGTCACCCGACCCTGTCGTTTTGAGTGTCCGTGAACTTTGGGAGGACGAACGCCACCGACGGGCTGCCAGAGGCTTGTCTCCAACCCCTCCGGTGCCAATCGACCTGAGTAAGTCGTCGAGAGGAAAAGGTGGAGATTGGGTCGCTGAAATGCGGTGGTGGGAAGAACTCCGAGCCAAGATCCAGGGAGAAAAGGAAGACAATCAAATAATGGTCGAGAGTGAGACACACTGGGAAAGGTGGGTCATGACGACGTTCGAGAGTGTGGAGGCGCTCTGGGAAGCAGAGTGGCGGTCTTGGAAGCCTGGGCAGAAGGACGTGAATGCCGTCCCAACGTTCGCTGAAACCGAGGAAGCGGTGAATCCATTTGCACACGCTAGCCAGGGTGGATCGTGGGTAAAAAATGATGCCTCCAAGATCATTGGCGTGGATGTCGACGAGGAACTCTTGTCAAGCCAGGATGTCGACCAGATTATGGAACAAGAATGGCCAAAATCGACTGAGGATGGAGAGAATGACGAGGCGGAAGAGACTCTTCAACAGAAGAGTCGCATACAACAGCCAGAGGAGAAGTTGGCATCCAATTGCCAAGGGGCTGAAAATCAAGAGGGTGTATATTCGGGGGCGAAGTGAGTCTTTTAACAATTTGTTCCTCCTCTACCACACCAACATGATTGCAGCACGCCCAATGTCCAAGAAAAAGAAGGATCATCCGCTGCCAAGAACCCTTTCACAGTTGCTTGGAATCAGTTAGTACAGGCGAGGTATCGTGCTTCTTTCCTTGGTCTTGTTAACGAAGCGTTTATTAACTGGAATCCACAGACAGAGACGGTCACGCAGTTCCTCCGTGGAAAACGCTGGTCCCACAACGCCTGTTAAGTGAGCCTGAATCACGCGCCACCCATCCCGATTTTAATTATTTTATCAGGTTGCGAAGGCATGCAGACCAGCAAAAGTCCTCTCATGACGTTTTCACGACACCAAAGTAGAAGTCCTGCTTTGTGGTCAGCCGTGATTTTGATATATTGCGCAGGCCCTTGATTCTTCCACAACCGTTGGCGGGCATACCGGGAAATAATGCTGTTCCTGTTCGTGGTCACAGGTCGGTGAAGTTTAGTCAAATCGGGGACGCACCAATGACATGTTTTGTCTGATAGCCTAGACATGGGCATGCCGCTCATCGATGATGTCGCAGACCCACCAGGTCTGACCCACGAGGAAGAACCCGACTGTCTACCGTATGCCTTGCTCTGTATTAAGGGGTTGTTTGTTCACGAAATTGCTAGCATCTTCGGCCCAGAGCCAACAGAGGTTATCTCACAACTGAGCTCCTATTCACCATCGTTTGCTCTGCCTAGGGCGTCTTATCATTCTCAACCCGAATCTAAGTCTTCGCCACTGCCATCGAAGGGTCGAATCTTCGTATATGCCCCTCCCGCGCCATCTACATCAGAGCTCCTGAGCACACTCGAGCTATTCGGGTTACCAGGACAAATATATCGCGATCCATTCTACTCAAAGAAAGCTGACGTTCCTGATGCTGCAAGAGAGTATGCTGGTCTTGTCTACCGCCTCAAAGGTGGAGCACTTGACTCTCTTGAGGAGTGGGAAGCGAATGAATGTCACATTTCTTCCTCGTCTAAAGTCACGCGACTTGTTTCACCATGTAGCGGATGGGAATATGCCAGCACTCCCCCAAGTATTCGACAAGTGAGGAAGTGGCTGGAGGAAAATCCCCTAAAACCGACTAAACCCACGACGGACAATTCGCAGGTGCCCTATCTTTCCATTGCATTGCTACAATCAAGTTTACCGGCTTGCCTAGATCGTAGGGCGGACGCCAGTGAATGTCTTTGGGTGGGAGTCCCTACCGGTGGAACGTTCCAACTTAAACACACGCGGGGGTCAGCACATGACCTTGCTCTCGATGGAAGTTTTCGGTGTGCCCTCTCTCATGGGCCATCTCCTACTGTCTTGACACACCTACATAGCACCTTCTCGAGAGGACCGCATGCCTGACGCGAACCAAGATGAAATTGTTGCTCTGTTCTATGCGCTAGGCAATGATAACCTGCCCTCCGGATTAATCGACCAAGGCATTCTCGTGGTACAAAATTCACAACTAGACCCTCGTCGCTTACGGGGTTGTTCCCTCGAGGCACTCTCAGACGAACTCGAGCTGATCAATCGAATTATCGATATCGTTGTTGACGTCGACCCGGATATTCTTGTGGGTTGGGAAGTGCAAGCCGCGTCCTGGGGATACCTCAGTTCCCGTGGATCTCAATATGGTAGGATGCATGTTACCTGAAGACATCGTACTAATGGTGCTAACACCTGTAGGGCTCAACGTTGCCGAGCTGATTGCGCGTGCGCCGACCACCTCGACGCGGAGTGGAACCGACCAATGGGGCGTCAGAACTACCACTACTTTTAAGGTTACTGGTCGACACGTGTTTAATGTTTGGAGAATTATGCGCAGTGAGCAGTCGCTAAGTAGTTACTCGTTCGAGAACGTGGCGTTTCATTTGCTACGTAGAAGGTTGGTGCTTGAACATCCTTACAGGGCCTTGACCGATGTTTATTGTAACAGGGTCCCTCGTTACACTCCCTCAGCCTTGACAAGGTGGTATAACAGCGAGATTCCCGTCCATACTGCTCAGACCCTGCGATACTTTCGAGAGCGCACCGCGATGACGCTTGACATGCTTGAGGAAGCGGAGACGACCACAAAAACTGCGTACGTTTTCAGTCGTCACAGGCGATGATAACTGACGTATCGGATGTCAGCGAATTCGCCCGCGTTTTTGGAGTGGATTTCTTCTCCGTCATCAGTCGTGGCTCGCAGTTCAAAGTAGAGTCCTTCTTGTTTCGTATCGCGAAGCCAGAGAGCTTTGTGCTACTCTCTCCTAGTAAACAAGATGTGTGTCGTTGCGTCTCGCTAAGGAATCCGCCTAGCCAAGGAAGCTAACCAGCCAAACACTCAGGTTGGGAAACAAAATGCAGCAGAATGTATGCCCCTTGTCATGGAGCCACTGTCTGCGTTCTATAACGGACCTCTCCTCGTGCTGGACTTTCAGTCCCTGTATCCGTCCATCATGATTGCGTACAATTATTGTTACTCGACCTGTTTGGGTCGTGTAGCCGACTTTCAAGGCCGAAATAAATTGGGCGTGACGGACCTCAACCTCCCCCCTGGGCTGTTGGAGAAGCTGCAAGATCACATTACGAGTCTGTCATTTCATTCATCACGTTCCATAAGGTGTCACTGACACTCTTTCCCCTTCACAAGTCGCACCGAATGGCATCATGTATGTCAAGCCCACAGTACGACAGGGACTTTTAGGTCGGATGTTGACCGAGTTACTGGATACGCGCGTAATGGTGAAACAGGCCATGAAGAACATCAAATGTGACAAGGTACGCACGAGCATTCTCTGCCCCCATTCTGTCTGCGTGCCTCATTTTTATTTTCGATCGGCCATATCCCATGCGGTATGTAGGCACTGAATCGGATACTGGACGCACGGCAGCTCGGGCTCAAGTATATCGCAAACGTCACGTACGGCTATACGGGGGCGACGTATTCGGGGCGGATGCCCGCGGTGGAGATTGCGGATAGTATCGTACAGAGCGGTCGGGAGACGCTTGAAAAGGTGTGTCGACTGAGACGCTTCAAACGTGGCATTGATGTTACCCCACGTCGTCCCCGCCATCCCAGGCCATCGCTGTCATCGATAGCACAGAGAAATGGGGCGCGAGAGTTGTATACGGGGACACAGATTCGGTGTTCGTCTATCTCAAGGGTAAAACTAAGGAACAGGCGTTCAAAATTGGATATGAGATCGCGGACGCGATCACGGCTATGAACCCACAGCCCATCAAACTCAAGTTCGAAAAGGTGTACTTGCCATGCGTGCTCATGGCTAAGAAGAGATATGTCGGGTTCAAATATGAGACACCCGACGACACTGAACCTACGTTTGATGCCAAAGGCATCGAAACTGTGCGACGTGACGGTGTACCGGCTCAGGCGAAAATGACCGAGAAGTGTTTAAAGTCTGTCACGTCTGGCGCAAGGCTTGTACGAGGCTCACGATTAAATGTTGCAGGATTCTGTTCCGTACGCAAGATTTGAGCGAGGTCAAGAGGTACTGCTACAAAACGTGGTCGAAGATCTTGCGCAACAGAATCTCCTTGCAAGATTTCATCTTTGCAAAGGAAGTGAGGATGGGGACGTATAGGTGAGAAGGATCAACGCGATACCTGCCTTGTGTCACGCAGAAAGGCTGGAACGACGTTCTTTTTTTTTTTTTTCAGCGACAGGGGGCCTCCGCCACCCGGTGTCGCAGTCGCTGCAAGGAGAACGTTGGAGGACGAGAACGATGAACCCCAGTATGGGGACCGTGTGCCGTATATCATTGTACGCGGTGACCCACACACACGGCTCGTGGAACGAGCCATCACGCCAGAGGAATTTCTGGCGAACCGGTGCGTCCGCGATATGCTGGAGTGCACGACGGAGGCTGATACAGGTCGACTAGACAACTGCGAATCGATGCGTCCTATTACATCTCAAGGGTCCTGATACCCCCGTTGGAGCGTATCTTCAACCTTGTGGGTGCGGACGTTCGTGCGTGGTATGACGAGATGCCGAAAACGATCACTGTTGACGAACGGGATCCACTTGCGCTCTCGCCTAGAAAGCGTGAGCGTGCGCCTATCCACGCCAGCCGGTTCAAGATCGACGAGCATTTCCAAAGTACTCGCTGTCTAGCGTGTGGCAATACGGCCTTAGACGGTGAGGCTTATACCAAGTCTTGCACTGTCCATGTTGTGATACTGAATCGGCGACGTCTACCCTCTAGGTATCTGTGAAGCTTGCCACGCGAACCCACAAGTGACCATACCCAATCTCTTGCTTCGTTTACGGAAAGGCGAACAGAAATTGCTTGACACGCAACGGATATGTGCGTCGTGTACTTTGACCGCGTCGAGCGAGCCGAACGCGTGCATGAACATTGACTGTCCCTGGCTATATGAACGAAAAAAGGCAGAACAAAAGTATGATTTTCTGGAAGGACTACGGACGCTGGTAGAAGACCTGGGTTTGTCTGACGATGACCCGGGAGGGTGTGCACGCTCGGACGTGGACTCGTAACGTGTGTACCAATATCGTTACTACTGCGAGATGTGGGTTCTAATTCAATTTGTGCAATCGACAAGATCAGCGGGTGCGTCTTTGAATGTACACTTCGTGGGTGTTTGTTCTTTTCGTTTCCCTTTCTCCAAGTTTCTTGTGATGTATCAGATGCGTAAAAAACGACTCTGATTGAGCCAGGCTTTTGGACACCTTGCACTTGCACGAGTCCCCCGCGTGAATCGTGATTGCTACTCATCAACTCTATGGCGTATCGGCCCTTCCAGCTCCGTGGTATATCCACCATAGCAGTCGCCGCCCGTGCCTTGGTTGGTTGATATGATATCGGATGCCGTTCGTACGTAGACGATCGATTGGTTGGCCTATCGAACAGACTCTCGGCTTCTTCTCTAGTGTGGTCACCTGCCGAATGCAGACCTATCGTTCAGCAACTTACATTCTCGCTCAAGTTCTGCTGCTATTGCCTCATGGGACTTTCAGGGTGAGTTGGCTCAGCAGCTTTCTGAGAACTCATACACCAAACCAGGCGCAGTGCCAGACAAATGTACCGTCGCAGTGCTTAGTACTTCCATTTGTGTTCCCCTTACGTCCATTGTAACATCTCCACTCTTGGACGCACCCCGCAAGATATCGTCCCCTCCTCTTGGAAGTGTCATTCCGTCATCTTTCTCCCCAGGTGATGAGTACAATTTCTCTCTCTGGCTAGTGCCCGGTTGCGCTCACTACAGTAACACGCACCAAGAGCGCCTGTAATTCTATGGTGTCAACCATTTTTCCAATCTATCATTTCCCAGGTCATCGATCGTGGTTCACGCGTCTCAACTTCTTAACCACTCCCTGTCAAGACCTCTTTCAAAAAACAGGTTGGATGCCCCTGATCCAGGGGCTAGTGCACCCTTGTCTCCAGCCCATCCTTAGCGATGATTCGTCGTCCAGGTCGTCGCGTGTCACCCGGTGACCATCAATGTGGGATGGACCTTACTCGTTTCTATTTTTGTGTAAGACCCTTGGTTCTTCCATTGCTGGCCGTCCTCCAATCATAACTTCTGAATTCGTATGTGGAATGGTCAAGCGGCAACGTCATATATGGCATAGTTGCAATGGGCGGGCCCTCTGAAAGCCAGGCTATGATTAAGCGAGGGAAAAGCGGGCATTTTTGTTACGTGACTTACACCAGCAATCCATAAGCACTCGGTACTCCGAGCTCAGGTGCCCTGAGCATCCTCTAATCACAACTCTCAAACGACTCGGTAGAGTAGTCAAGCGATAACGTTACTCATCAGAGCGGTTGGTTCTCTTCAATCGTTTTGCAGATTGGGCGGTGCCAGGCCACTGCTCGGATCTCGCTGAAATGATGGGGCACTAGTCGGCATCGCACGCATAGCACTGATTCGGCCATCATTAGATATTAGAGGGCGGTTATGACGGCCCGACTCAGAGGTGCAGGACCTCGTTTGACCCAGTCCAGAGGACAGATTGGCAGCTACCCGCCCAGTCCAAGGAACTGCACTCGTCCGATGCGCAATCCGATTAGTCTGTTACAATATGGAAAACTTGTCCTAATAAGTTTCCCACATGTGTACTAACCAGTCCATACTCAGGACCACCGGTGCCGAGGGCCGCTCAATTGAATGTTCGCTTCAGTTGTGCAATTGCTGACGACACTTACATAATAGATAAGCAGAACCTATAGTGGTTTTCCCGCTCGAGAGACCAGAGGGATTGACAGATCCCTGTCTACTGGGAGAGTCTGCATTTTTGTGTAGCATGACCTGGTGCTTATGATGGGGACCTAGTCTGTTGATTTGAGTAACGTTATCGCTTAAAGCCGTGGTTAGAGACCAGTGAGAGGTTTTCACTTGAAAATGTTTTTTTCTATTAAATGCCGATAGTACCGGCGGTCTGGTCCACCCTGCCACGAACCTTCGAGTGCCGCCATACCAAGTTGTTGTGACTTACATCAAGGTTCAACATAATGATTCATTCGGGTATGTAATGGAGGACGACCTCGCCTGGGGCCACGCTGTGGGGTCACGCTGTGGGTCCATATGTCAATCCCACTTAAATACGCCTCGACACGAATTTTTCTCGAAATCTCTTACTGGTGGCCTAGTTCGCGCTGCCACTTAACGTCGCTCCTTTACGCGCTGATCACGTATGTCTACTTCGATCCCATCTTCCATTGATCTACCGTCTCCCCCTTTCGCTGTGGATAATACCCTGGGTGCCCTCCTTGTTGGCGGTCTTTTCGCTTCAGCGTGAGTGATCTTGGCCTCGAGCACATTGCGCGTTCGTCTTACGGATGCTATCCTTTTAGTTTCTGGGGCGTTACAAGCGTTCAGACTTATGTATACTATCTGCGATACCCCCGTGATCGATTCACTTTGAAGTTCACTGTAAGCTTCTGCAGCGATCTGATATTCTTGCTCATGTCATCGGTCAACCGGTCATAGGTAGCGACACTATGGTCAGGTCACGTGCTGTAAACCCCATCTTCCGTTTTCTAACACTCCCTGTAGGATTTTGGATACCTTTGACGCGTGCTTGACCAGTCATGTCGTCTATCATTACCTAGTGACTAACTACATGAACCCGGAATCCATAGCAAAACCAGTGTGGTACGTTGCCTCTCGTATTTTTCCAAGATCGCAGTCATTCGGAAATCTCTCCAGGAGCATGATCGTGAGTCACTTTGTCTTGATAGACTTGCTTCCATTCAAGGTGGTATGCTCGCCAGATCCATACAACGGTGACGGTGAGACTTTGATGTTCCATGGTCTGGAATTCTTTTAATGAGCATCTTGAATTCAGGTCATCACGGATGTACTTATTCGGTGGTAAGCCTACCCTAGATATTCTGCAGACCCAACACTGATCGACGCCAAGTATGTTCTCAAGGCGAGTGTGGGCGCGTAGGTCTACTTTTATGCTTCCATGGTGCGCTTCTGAAGGTGTATAGTTAGCGATGGGCACTTCATCTTAACGTCCGTCGTTGTAAGTCGAGTCCCGCTCGTGTTGGGATTGTCAAGATGATCTGTTCTGACCCGTTCCATCAGTGGATCATATCTCTTTGCGATTTGAGTAAGTATTGGGTGGAAACTACCTGTGACACTGACCTGCGACCTCGATCTATAGTCGTCGGCCTCCGTAAGCACGTTATTTATTGAAGTAATTCGGATGAACTAAATGTATGACAGTCATTACGGCGAGAGCGTCGGTCCTCACCTTCGTTTGATGCAATGGAATCTCACACAATATTCCAGCTTTGAACTTGTGTCTTGGACGCAACTTGACACCCTTGGGGTCAGTACAGCACCGAGTCTCTAGTCAAGGGCTTCTGAGTCCCTTCAGCCGCTTTTTTATGTCAGCTTTATCGCGACTTTTGCGGGCGACCTTTATGTCTCTGTCGTGCTATGCTACTACTTGGTCAAGGCAAGAACAGGGTTTCAAAGGTAGTATACCCACCACGTATCTCTTGCTTTACTTATTTGTTCATTATCAAGGACGGATACACTGGTCATGACGCTGATAGTATATACCATTACAACTGGTGAGACACATACCGCCTCCTTTGCTTCCGATCAGTTTAATGGACTTCCTCCAAGGCCTGCTCCCATCGTACGTACCCAGATTTACGTTTGGCGGTCTCCAGTGTCAATTACCCTTGTGGCCCTCATCAGCATCGACTCTATTCTTGGAACTGTATTAGTATGTCGAACGCTATGCGCTTCTGCATGGGAATGTCGCTGATCGTCATCTGGTAGTATTTTGTGATGCCTACAAACTACATCTTCATGGGGTTTTACTTCAATCTTGCAAAATGTCAGCGCTTGTCTGGTTGGGTCCGGTGTCAGGCTGATGTGATTTCAATTTCTTCAGTGTACGTAAACTCGTATCTGGCACTGTAGGTGACCTTTCCTTTGTTTTGGTCCTCTTTTTTTCTTTTTTTCGTCATCTGGTCCGCGACCATTGGTAGAGCGGCCAGATGTTTTGACATGAAAAATTCAACCGAGTAGCAGCGGGGCTCACGATGATCAACCCCCCCCCCCCCCCCCCCCCCGCTCTTTTTATGGTCCATCTTGGCGCCGCGCAACGTCTCCATGAACGCAGTGAACCCCTTTCCATTCAGCTCTCTGCGCTGTCTGGTGACCCGCGTTTCGCAGCTGGGTTCATGGGGGCGGAGATGCAGCCTTCATCAACAGACATCTCCTACAAGGTGAGCCTTTTTATTATCTGTCTTGTTGGGCGGTGAGTGTGCTAACTTCCCCAACTCTTCGTTCGTGATTCCCTGGATTTCGGCAGGGGTCGCACCTAGATTTGGAGATTGCGGTGCATACGGTGGTAGGCCAGGTAGAAGAAGAGTCGATTGCGCGGGCTTTCTAAGGCGCCAACCTTTTCTTCCCCACCCATCGCAGATGCGGTAATATTTATGTCGTCAACTGCCAGACACCTGGGAAATGTACAAACAACACTGAGGGTCGACATAACGTAGATTACCAATGCCCTCCTGAATTCACCGCTAATCATGTCCTGATCCGCCTCACTGATCTCAAGGTCTGCTTTGCATCCAGGTCTGACGCGATGCCCTACTGCCGTTCCATGGTTGCCACCTACGTTGCAAAGAATCCAAAGGTGTACCATTGTCCCTTGCGGCGGAAGCATGAAGGTCGTCAAATATGCCATATTTTCGCTTGGAAGACTGGCAAATAGTGGGCCTACGTTTCACGATATGGATTGGATTAGCAAGTTCCCCAAAGCGCTGATCGATGCTCACTCGGAGCCTGTTTTTCCGCACTCTTGTTATTATGTTGCCCAATACGGTTTCCCCATCTGGCCACACTCACTCAAAATTGTAATATCGACATCTCCATCGACCACAGTTCTGGGTCCCTCATCCTGGGAGATATTTCTGCTGACGGATGGTTTACACGGGGCTGGACACTCCGAGAGCTGCTCGCACCAGAGAGGATCAAATTCTATAATTGGACGTCGCAGGTGTTTATGGAGGCGAGGAATAACACCAGCTTGTTTCCCCGCCTAACATGGCTCAACGTTTCAACAGCGAACACCTGTCATGGATGGCTGGCAGACGCGTGAAAGCTTGCACAGTCCGTCCCATTGTTCCTGATGAGAGTTCCTGGTGAGAGTTACTCTTTGTATTATTACTACTTAGACTTCCTGCGTTGTTGCCGCTGACCATTAACGTAGTGCTTCCGCACTGAGTCTCGTAGGGTTTGCGAAGGTGTTTCGAATTCAGCGATTGCCGCTCTGGGTTTTATCCTGCGTGTGGGACAACGTCTGGCAGACAAGTAGCGTCTTACAGGATCGTTTTGGCCTCATTATACGGTATTTTTCTCCATGACAGCTCCACTGAATTTGTCGATTATGGTCGTTCCTTTGCCGAACCCGCAAGGACGGTTCTCCGACGGTTTGTCATTCACAATGTTGACTTCAGTTAAGCGTACGTTTCTTTTTCTCTGGTGACAGCCAATTCGTTAACGAATCGACATGCCCAAGCTTCTATCGCTGCAGATCTGTTGTCCACCCCTGCAAGCGGATTCATTGTCGACACTGGTAAATGTTGCTGGCATGAGAAGCTTTGCGGCCACCTCTGCACACCTTTTCTAGGATTTCTAGGATTCGCTTTACAGGCAAAGTCACGGATGTTGACTTTAGTGGTTATATCAGTACCTCGGTATATCAGCAACGTAAAAGCAACCGGTAGTGGCATTGGGAACACATGTTTGATGATCACAGTACGTCATTATTGATATAGCCGCGATACTTGACTCGAGCCTGACGTTCCAAGGAATACCTTCAAGTATCGGATATTTGAGCACTAATTAAAAGAAGCATCCGAGTGCCACTTGAAACCCTCCTTCGCCGTGGGCTCTGAAAACCGCCGAGAACAGATCTGCAAGATTACCGCGCTGGGAGCGCACGATGATGGAACGTTCGATGAGCGAGTGTGGAGGTAGCACTGAATATATTCCGCATTACAATCATGAAATGCATGACACAGAGATACAGGCAATTCATGTTGGGACCGCTAAGGTTATTAGAATGTGTCAAGACATATGAATGAAGGCCGTCGGAGCAGGAATCATGATGGTGAATCCGAACGCGACGATATAATAATCAAGTTGGTAGCAAATTTCTTTCTTTTCTTTTCTTTTCGTATTCACTTTTCATTTCGTCAGGAACGGTAATCTGCGCCCGATGTGCGACCTCGTTCCATGCGATCAAAGTGGGTCACGAATGTGCGTCGCAAGTCATGTAACATCACACATCATGCATCATGGCCGGGCATCGGGCTGCCCCGGAGGAAGTACCCAGGCCAGTGTTTGATGAAACATAGGAGTGACTTCGCAAGCCGTGAACACGGTGTGCGAATGTGGCCGCCGTGTTCGTAGCGCGTTGGCGGAATGACCCGAATTCAAGCTTCAAGCTTGAATGGCCGTTTGCTCCTCGTTTGTCTGCAAGGACTACTGGGTACAACGACGCAGAACCATATTGACAAATTGTTTGACTAATCTGCCCAGATATCGATGTCCCAACAAGTGTTAGGGAAATACGAACGGTCATAAATGTTATAGACCTAGCAAGCTTTTCTCAGGACACAGCGGAACCACAGATGATGTCCATAAGCAACAATGGCTTGCTATATAAATCTCAGGCAAATTAAGCAGCAGGGAACGTTGTCTCATGTGTTGACAGTTTAATCCACATCGAGAAGGTCCCTACTCTTACGGGGAATCAACGTGCCACAGCTCTTTCAAGACCCGGCGAAATTGATGCGGATTGTTACGTCCATTTGGACCATGGATACTTAATGTCGGGCGGGATTTCAGTCATCGTATTTCCTCTGATCAACCTTGTCGTCTCAGACCACGTTATGGTTCCAAAGGAGTTGCCCTTCCATCTAAACAATACCCTGGGAGCACTTCTCATAGGTGGACTTGTTGCTGCAGCGTAAGGTTCTCTACATGTGACTCGCACGGCTTCCTGACGCCCTTCAGCTTCTGGGGTATAACCAGTGCTCAGACCTACATATACTATCAACGGTACCCGAATGACCTACTGGGCCTAAAACTGATCGTAATTTTGTTCTCGTCGTCCCATTGTGCTACTAATTTAACAACGGGTTTTTTGTCATAGGTGGCACTTCTATGGTCAGACCAAACGCAAATTAACCCATTCTCGGCCCTCTAATGCACATATAGGATCCTAAATACTTTTGATGTGTTTCTGACGAGTCATACGCTCTACCACTATCTCGTAACAAACCACCTGGATCCGCTAGCTGTCCCGATAATTGTGTGGTAGGTGATCGCCAGTTGTGTTTCCCTAGCTACGCTCACTCATATCTTTGCTAGGAGTATTCTCGTGAGTCACCAGGTTTGACAGACACATGCCCGTCTGAAGGCGCTATTTCTGCCAGATCCATATCGCGGTGACGGTGGGATATCCTTTCTTCGTGATACTAAGCTATCTTCTCAATAAATTAATTGTAGTCTGTCACGGATGCAATCATACGATCGTGAGCATTTCATTAACCGCAATTCGTCCCGTTTCCGATCGAAACAAAGTATGCTTACCCAGCGAGTGTGGAAGCGTAGGTGTCCTCTTTGATCTATAACAGCATTTATTCATGCTACTATGTAGTCAGTGGCCAGAATTTCATTCTAACTTCAATTGTGGTGAGTTGAGTTCCACGAGATTTGGGCTATCCAATCCGTTTTTGACCCGCTTCATCAGGGTGCCATTGCCCTTTGTGATCTGAGTAAGCATGTCGGAGGATTCGCTTTCATTTACCTGATCCGCGGTTCCCCTCCATAGCTATTGGCCTCTGTGAGCATCTTCTCCGTGACAGAGTTAATTAGATGACTATATAAGTTACAGTGATTACTATAAAATCGTAGGTCCCAACTCTTGCTGCCAGATGCATGAGTTCTCAAAACTGGAATCCCTAGGTTTATGCTTCATCCCTTTGCACAATTCGATAGAATATCGGTCAGTTTATGCCCTGATCTGTGGCCGTGATTTCTTATGTCCCTTTCAGGCCCTGCTCTACTTCAATTTCGGCGTAGGGATATCGGGGGACCTTATAGTAGCCATCATTCTTTGTTACTATATGTTTATCTCGACAACAGTCTTCCAGAGGTGACGAAATCTCGTCTTGAATTCATCGTATGTTCATCTTTTTATTTTTCAAGTTCGGATACGCTACTGGGCACCTTTAACGCTTACATCGTCCCGACTGGTAAGCTACTACTCCCGGTTGCATGATTCGGATCCATTAACCCGTTCATAGGCTTACTCACATCGTGCGTCACCTTCATTTGGCCTTCACCATCACAGATTTTGAAAGACGGCGCGAATCAGGTTCAATGCTATACTTGGAACGATCTTTGTGAGTGGACTGCCATTCGCTCCCGCCTTGACACATTACCTATCCATATGGTAGTATGCGACTAACCCACAGGACCTAATCTTCATGGGATTCTACTTCAACCTCGCGAAAAGTACGCGTTCAAACTTATTCTTACATGCATACTGAGACTTTGGCTCTTCCAGTGCACATTAACTCGTATCTCGCCCTGTAAGTCCCGGATATCCACACTTTCACCCGGCTTCTTTCCCATTTCTCATTTCGTTTCCTCCGTATCCATGAATGTTGCGCGCATCCAATGCGTCTTATGGCACGGCAAACAAAAACGCTCACTATGGGTACCTCTCATCACAGGCTCAATGCGCGCGCAGTCCCTCCAAAGGAGGGCGAGCGACGGGTTTCGATCTGTCTCTCCACGCTTCCAGACCACCCTTATATCTCCAACTTTGGATTGGAAACACTGTTGTCAGGCCGTATGAACAAGGCACGCCTTTTACTCTCAATGTCACGATGGTCTTGGAACCTTACTCGCTTTGTCCATTCTCCCCCCTTATTGTGCTAAATAGACACTTCATAAGGAACTCGAGGTGCGCGTCCAGACGACGGTAGACCATAGCATCTCGGACGCGACCGACGAGATGCTGGCCTACCTTGCGACGAAGAAGAAGGGCGTCACGTCCGCATGAATGACAGCAAGGATAAACGAACGACGGATCCGGGTATGAAACAAGATCATCTCCTTTGTTGTGCGATATCTGTTCCCTTTATCTCTGTCCCTTTGTACGTTTTAGATTTGTTGTAGGGCTGGGCCCCACGGGATTCAGTTTTACGACCCCTGTTGCCAACATTTCGGGGTGCTGCCTGCGTGTTGATTGGGACTCACTTGATCGGCATGTAGCATGTTGTACCACGAACATACCCTACTATGATATATATCGGCGCTTTTTCACCATGCACGTATCATTCCGGAACCGTTATTGTAAATGACACAGAACCCACTTTGATTTGATCCTTATTGCCCATATGTGTGCACCACCAAGCCTCCTAGGGTCCTAAGACCTCCGAGTCCAAAGTCCTGCCAGTGGGATAGTCTCATGGCCGCAATCCAGATCACACCACACCATTTTATTTATTGGAAGGATCTCAAGCCCTCGCTCATGCGAAATATCTGTGTACCGATCGAGAGGTGGTAGGTGCCAATAACATGCCACTATATGTAATTACTCTGCTCTATTGGAATGTACAATCCGGTTGTATGCTGTCTATCCCTGATTTTCAAACATTTTCTCAATGGCTGCACTAGAGTAAGACTTGGGGCGCTCAAGTGCTGTACAAAGTAATTGGTGAGCAGCTTCCAGGGAACAAACGAACAAATACTTACGCGCGCCAAGAGCCCGGTCCCAGATGAGTTGAGCAGCCACACCAAAAGCCCTTGACACTCCGAACAATACCGTGTAAAACTGCATTTGAGTCAAACCATAGTGGGTGAGTAATACACCAGAATGAGCATCAACATTCGGCCACGGGTTCTTGGCTTTACCAGCCTGCGAAGACAGTTAATTGAAATGCAGACAGTAGAACGATTCGACCGCAAACCTGTAGGAGGATGTCTGGAACAATATTGTAAACCTGCCCAACCAATTTGAAGAGAGGGTCATGTGGTAAATGTTTCAAGGCGAATTCGCGCTGTGCGGTGTAGCGAGGATCTGTCTTGCGTAGCACCGCATGTCCATATCCCGGCACAACTTGGCCGCCTTTCAACGTGGTCCAAACATACTCTTTCACAGCCTCATCAGTAGCATTCTCGCCAATTTTCTCTTGCATCTTGCGTAACCATATCAACACTTCCTGGTTGGCAAGTCCGTGCAAAGGGCCGGCAAGGCCGCTGAGGGAAGCACCAAATGCTAGGAACGGATCTGCAAGAGCAGAACCAACCAACTTCCCCGTATGGGCAGAGACGTTTCCGCCTTCATGATCACTACGCAGGGCACTAAGAAAGAGGATGCAACTAGACCTTGAATCTTACCTGTGAATAGTTATATAGAGTCGGAGAAGCTCCACAAAAGCCTCGCTTTCGCCAAAGCCGAGAAGGGTGGCAAGGTTATGCGAATAGTCCTTGTGGGGATCGATAGCAGGGAGCTTGCCATCACCAAAAACGTTGCGATAAATTCGGCCAGCAATGTTAGGAAGCTTAGCAATACTGAAATCAAAGATGAAAATGGGAAAATAAGACGCGTATAAGCAACACACAGATCCATCGCATCCTCAAAGGTGGACACCCAATATTCCTTTTTGGAAACGCCATCTTGGTAAGCTTTGGCAAAGGCCGAGTCATGATTGAGCTGAGAATACATAAATTCCGATCCTATAAGGAAAGCGGATAACGCACTGCAGTGACCGCTAGACTGAACTGGCTCATTGGGTGGAGCGTAGGAGGACACCGGTCAAGAATTTCTTCGACGAACTCGGGGATAGTTGCTCGGGCTGCCCAGTCTTGGGAGAGGGCAGTGACTTGCTCCTGAGTTGGGACTTCACCAGTGACAAGAAGCCAAAAGAGACTTTCAGGTAAAGGCTCGGAGCCACCGGGTGCTTTGGGGAGAAGTTCCCGGCATTCCGGAATGGACTTTCCACGGAAGCGGATCCCTTCCTCTATTGTGCACTATATTAATAACGACACACGGCTTAGACCACATGCCCTACCTGCGTCAAGGACGGATCCTTCCCAGATCAATGCAGGCAGACCACGCATACCTCTGTAAAGGGATAGGCTAAATGAAAGCCCGCTTAGGAGTACCCCTAGACATACCCATAAAGCTGGTCTACGAGGACGGGACCGAAAGTCTTTTTGCCATGCCGAGCGCGTATATGCTTGACCTAAGGCAAATTAGGCCGACGGAGGTGCAACCGCAGAGGAGACATACCTTGTCTATTTCTGCAGGAATTAGTTCGACAAGTCGTTCCTTGAGCGTCGACTGTTTTGGGACTGTGGAAGAGAACCGCGCCGAAGCAACGCCTGCCCGTGCAACGCCTGCTCGTGCAAATGAAGAGCGTGGCTAACGGCACAGAATGAGTGGTCATGATCAACGGACGTGACGGTATAGAGACATACAGCTTGTATGATGGAACGCAGGGATGCAGCCATGGCGGGAAAGAATTTGGTCGTAAGAGGACAAGAAAAAAAAGAGGGAAACACCGGAACGCTATTAATGATGTAGGATCACGTGAGCAAGTCAATCAAGCTCAGCCGACACCATCCAACATGACGAAACGAAAGAGATCGGTTGACCGACCTCAAGTTTCTCTCCTACCCCAGGTCAGCTCTGCATTCGTCACCGTACCAGTCCCTTATCGATGCCCACCGCCAGAAAAAGCACTACCGCCAGCGTGCACACGCCAATCCATTCTCTGACCACGCCCTTGATTACCCTGCCTCGCCCGAT
>JBBPKT010000049.1:0-21044 GCA_038089395.1 Pulveroboletus frians
ACTCCGCGCCTGACCGCACTGATTCATCGCATTTCACAGAATACGACATTCGGTGGTATCCAAGGCTTCACTCGCAAGCCTGAGACGCCGTGGTATAACGACGCCGGCGAGTTTGCGGGTATTGTCCATCAAGAACGTGGCTGGACGTACGTCCTTGCTGCGGGCGCTGGGCATCTTCTCGCTTATAACAACCCCATCTCTGTCAGCAACGATTCTTTGACTTTCCCTGCACGACCTCATTCTCCCTGATGCATGTAGGCCCTCACGCTCGCTCGGGAGTTTATATTTGGCAATAACCAAACGGGACTTGTCGTTGACACCGACTGCGAATCGGAGTCAGTCAGAGTTATCGGCGGGGAGGTGCCTTCCCTGGGGGAAAAGATCATGCCTGGCCAAGCAGGGATTTACTATGGTTCCGCTACGACCGTATCTACCTATTTCTTCCCGACCGCAACCGTGCAAGCGTGGAACGAATTCGTCGAGACTGCCACTTACAAAGCTCGAGAAACCCAGGGTGCTCGATGAACTTGATTTCAAGCAAGGCGCTTGTTGGGACATGTCTCGGCGAACGGGCTTCGTGTCGTCATGTGCCAGCTTACTTCTACTTTTTTCAGATAGTACTTATTGAGCAGGCCTTATGGGATTTGGACTTTTCGTTTACAGATGGTTTCCTTCAGATTGCATTTCACGATTGCGGGGCCTGGTGGCTTTTTCATCTTTACTCTAACCTAATCACTTGTTCGTCCGTCGTTACGCTACGAGTCCTTGTGTACCTTCATCCGTCATAACCCAAAAAATAGAATACCTTTTCATACCCAGAGATTCGGAAATTTGGTGTGCAGTGAAAATTTGCTAGTCGAGGAAACCAGTTGAGAGTTTGGTTGATAAAGTTCTTCGGATGGTCAGTCATCCTGAATGGTGACTATCTCCTTATATTACGTTTGAAGACCAACAGCAGTAGATTGAGTTAAATCGTGCCCAGCTCCATTGCAAATGCCACAGCCAGCTTCGAGAACTCCAGCATGTGCTCAAACGAGAATTCAGGTGAGATATCAATCCGACTGAAACGAATGAGTAATGATTATATGAAGGACGTGTAAGAACGTACTCCTTGCTCGAGTGGATGTTGTCATGATTAGCATTCCCAAATGCTGACTCTGATGTGGTGTGATGAGTAAAACAAGTTTGTACAAGCCAGAATAACGTTACCAATCGTAAAGATGGACGGATATCCGGCCTTGCTCCAGGATGCACTGCATTATCAATTAGCACAAAACGGAAGTAGGTAGAACAGGATGCATACTGGTCTGAACAAGCGTAACCACATTCGGTCTCGACATAAGGGATGGATAGGTAGGCATCGACAAGTTGCTTATTGTGTTTGGTCAGACTGCGGACCACATCAGCCTCATAGGTGATGGGAACAGGAGAGAGCTTACGCCTGGTCCACGTAGTCTACAATCACGCCAACTTCCTCCTTGGTACCCCGTTTGACCCAAGCTGTCATGTCAAACTGACAAGAGTGAGGAAATCGTGATGCGATACCTCCAATCATACCTGACTCATAGCATAAACTTCTGTACCTTGGGTTGCGTAGGCCTGGGCTACTGCTTGTGATCCAAGCAAACCTCCCTCCTGTGTATCAGGGTAAGACTCAGATTGGTAGCACCGAGCCAGACACTCGCCTCTGCGGAGTACCAATGGAACTCGACCGGCCTCTCTGGAGCAAAACCAGAGGCAAGAAGGGAACGATAGGACTCGAGGATGGTGACCGTGCCAGAGCCATCATCGTCGGCACCTGAATAAATGTTCACGACAACTCCGCTAGTTCTAGTCATCACTGACCTGGGGCCGGATTGAAAGGCCAGAAGCTCGTACTGTTTACATGAGGATGGGTGTTGATCACGTTACTTGGACAAGTCCACTTGCCTGTCCAGATGAGCACCAATAATGACGACTCTCTCATCTGTTTGAGATGAACCATTGATCCTAGCAATCTGTAACCAAAAGGAAAGAAAGAAAAACGGCTGAACAGCATAACATATTCCCTACAACGGTGTTCTGACCCCACGGGTGCTTGAATTCGTCTACCGTGATGTGAGGCCGCAACAAGGGGGATGCATTCTCATCTGTGATCTGCAAAGGTCTGATGGATGATTCATCAACATGACAAGAAACATACTTGGTTCACTTTGGACAACAACCATTGCTGGCTTTCTCTTCCGGTCTGTACACCTGTCTGTTAGTATAAGCGACGCACAATACCATAACACGAGACCTTGCTGCGATAGTCTACCAAAGGAGAGATGATGAGGGTGGAAGAGAAAGATTGGATGAACGACATACGTCGCGTCCGGAAGCTCGAAAGCTTCTCGAGGTGTTCCCTTGGCCCAGTGGTCGACAGCGTCTGTACGACCTTGATTACTTGTTCATGCAACCTCGGCGAGGTGTAAGAGACTGTCTGGGACTGAGTGTAGTTTCAAACCGGTCATGTTGAACACTCACCTGCAGGAGCCTGTGTCCTCAAGCGGGACAAGGTTTCGATGTCAGGCGTGTCTGTGCTGAGGTACATCATTACTATACAACGCTCCATGGAGTATTTATTATGTTGGGGTACCGACATGTCAAAGAACTTGAGTCCTTTCGCTTTGGCCTCGATCTAGTTCGGTGGTATTATAGGTCAGTTCGGCAAGCTGTGAGCGGTTTCAGTCAAACCTTTTCGAGTTCTGTCATGCGCATGGGGCTCTGGCCCTCCATCTGCACCAGCCGTTCCTCGTTGAGATCGAGGGTGAATCCCTCCATTGCGCTGGGACTTGCATCAAACGTCTGACCATTGAGGACAACCTGAAGAGCGTTCTCAGAGCTATACAAGGCTGGGATAGTAGCCGCGAAAGAGTTTCCGAGCACTGGGAACAGTAAGAGAACGGGCCTCATAACGAACGAGGAAGTGTCGAGGTATCCGTGAGAAGTTGGTCACTCGCTTCAATTCGCTTACATACACAAGCTAGAGGCTGTGCATGCAGGGAAAGACAACCTTGAGCCCTCTTTGCTTTCACGTGACCGCATTGTCACGTGCCATGGTCATGTGACGTGATTCAGTGGTGTGCTGTAAGTTGTTTTGCGGTATGTAATTTGAAACGACTCAGAGGGTTTAGTCTTCTGGTTCAGATTGAGTGCGAGTATTATGTCATGTACTTTTTGTTTACAAGTTGTCCGTCAATGCTCTACAGTCGACTCCCTTGTAACCCATACCATATATAACCCATACTCCCTTACAATCCATACTTTTTTGACTTCCCTGCCTTCGTTCGCAGAGATTTTAAGACCATACCCCATACCCCATACCCATACCCATTTGGGGAAGATGATAACCCATAGGTAGAACTTAATAAGGCATCTGATTGTGGCAAATTTATCCAGCATGCTATCAACCTCTATGAATCAGGAACTACTCCTTTGCAAATCTATGAAATCAACCAACTTGATGCAATGCACCTTGCTGACCAAGCATGGAATGAGGTTGATACTACCATAATCCGAAACTGCTGGCATAAATCTGGTATTTTACCAGACTCGGTGCCAAACTTATCTCATGCCCAACCCACTCTCCCTATTTTGGCCCTTGTTCAGAATACCCCCAACGCCATACCTCCAAACATAGCCCCAGTCGATCCTATTATGGAAGTGGAGAAAATCGTTGAGTGCATGTTGGATGACCTACAGTTGACTGGTGTACTCCATCCCTCAAATTGGATGAGTATTCCAGATCTTTTAAACCCTGCAATCGAAGCCCATCAGATCAGTGGTGCGACAGATGAAGATATTTACAAGGTCGTTATGGGTGCAAAGCAAGCATGGGAAATGTCCAGTGTGTCAGACCTAGGTGTGAATGAGATGGACACTGGTGATTTGGAGCCATTACCCACATGAAAGGAGGCCCTGCAGGCTGTATTGCTATTGCAGAGGTACACAGCAGCTCTCAATAGGCCATATGCTCACAAGGTTGAGGGAATACTGGACTTGTTTGGAAGGGAGACATGGGCAGAGGTAACATGGAGCATGAAGGAAACAAAGATAACTACATATTTTTGTCCTAAAGATGACTAGACGCGTATATTACATCATTCGGCTATACTACCTATCTCTCACTGACTCCATACTCCCCCATAACCCATACCCTGTGGGCCGAACGAAAGGGTATGGGTTACAAGGGAGTCGACTGTACCAGCAGGAACGGTCGCATAACACAAATCAAGGCTTTGTTTGTACATGTGGACGTTTTTGCAGACAACCTGACATGAGACAGGACCTTGCCAAGCAAGGTGATATGACACCCGTGTCCACTTCAGGCTTGTTCTACAGTGTTCGGAACAACTTGGCCTCCCTGAGCGTGTCCCTATCGACTCTGGGAGTACACGATAGTCATATCATCGGTGGTTTATATGGAATCAGACAACGGCGATCATCATCGGGCCAACAGCACCATGTGGAGGTAAACAGGCCACCTGACATGTGGATGACTGGCATGCGCTACGCAAAAAGTTTGAGATATGTGTCAACGCCAATGATGCCTTCGAATCCTTGGAGCGATTCTCTTAGCCATTCCTTCACATCCTCAGTCCCCACTCCTGCTGCTCGCAGGATATGACCCTTTCCTTCACTTACAGGGCTCATGGCCCATATCATGCGCGCCGGAGAGGTCATCTTGAACACTGTCATTGACTGGCATAGTCTCTCAAGATGTGCAACGACGTCTTGCACGAGAGGACCAACGAAAAGTAGGGTGGCGTAGCACGAGTAAGGCCTGAGCCTTTCTTCGAGTGTCCGAGAGTGTGTTTCGCACTGACTAATCCCAGGCATGCCGACTTGAGGATGCCCCTCCAAGAGCGTGATGTCCCGTGCTATGCAATGCCCATCAAGAAACACCTCGTTGAGAGTGTGATACCGCGAGAAGACCCACTCCTCCCCGAGTGACTTGCGGCCAGAGGTCACCCAGTCTAGTAGAACCAAAGAAGCATCGCGGTAAAGGGTGATTTTCTGTGTTTGGGAATATGCTGCTGCACGGAAACATGTCACTGGGTCGGGGAGGAGGAAGAGAGCACCGCCGGGTGCGACGGTAGCCTCCGTTACATGGGTAGTGCCATTCGGAGTTACATGGGCTCGTTGTCCGAGGCGTGTCGACGGCCGATCTCCAGAGCGAGTTTTAAATACTTTGGTAGATCCCTCACAAATGGAGGATATCAATACAGTGGGTGCCCGATAGCCTCGATAGCCTTACCTGTGATAAAAGGAGGAGTTTGCAACCATCTCTCACATCGACACTTAGCTTGAGATGATCGCCGCTAACTAGACCACCCCCGTAGTTCAGAATATAGGCGATCGCGAGAGTATCTTCAGCAAGTTTTGGGGAGAGGAGCTTGAGGGGATAGGTAGCCGACAGTTCGGTGAAGACAATGGATGAGCCATGGGAGGCGCAAGCAATCCGGCCGTATCCTGCATGGAGGTTCTTGTTCCTCGTCATAGTTGAGGGCAACCTGTAAACATTCGCTCAAATTTCGAGCATCAACTCTGTCGTCGCCGTAATTGTAGTACTAGTTGTTGAACATGTATTTTGTATGTCCCATACATGTGAAGGAAAGAGACTGTTCGAATGAGCGACGGTGAACTACGATGATGAAAACCATGCAAGGGAAAGGGTAAAGTAATAGGATCAGCCTACAGAATGAGGTATGATTAACTCCACTATCGAATATGCAGTGAACAGTGCAAAATTATTGACATGATATAACAGCAGCAGCGGCCGAGGCGAGCGATGGGACCAGATGTTGGAGCGCGTTAATACCTCCTAGTGGCAAGGGCACGAATTTCGAAGAGGTAGGATCGATCTGGCTCACCACTAGGATCGGTTTGTCTCGATACTGGTGAGCGCCAACCCCGCATCTCAGCACGGTGACGTTCCTCAGCGGCACGGCACACCTCGACGAAATCATCGGCGACATCATAAACGATGGATGCCCGTGATCCTCGATCACTCTCAGAGTCCGAGGTCGTTCGAGTACGCCTCTGCGCAGGACTAGGGGCGGTAATGACAATGGTAGATGCGCAGGATCCACCCGTTTGCAACGGCATGTTGCTAGTACAACCCTGTTGTTGACTGGCACGGATAGTACCAGCCTTGGCCTCCCATCTATCATCTTCCTCGTCATCGGCAAGCTCCGCAAAGACATCTGGCTCCTCTTCATCGGGAGGGAGTGTAGATATCCAACACATTCGTGTTGGATCGAAGATCATGTTACCCACTTTGCGTGCCCCAGAGGCAAAGGAGCCAACAGGAGAACCAATGCAAGATCCGGTAAGATGCGTTATAAGAGCGGGTCGAGTGGATGTCCCGACGACGGCGTCGAAATCCCGAAGTACCTGATCATTGCCTTCCCACCGGAGAGTGGAAGGATTCCATTTCATGTCACCGACAACTTGAAGAGAACAAGGGCTGAGTTCGCATCAGGTTGGATAATGGCTCCAACTCACCCTTTGGTCCACCATGTCCTCCGAGGTGACGTATGAGTGTAGGCTTCCTTCGCGTGAGACCGAGCACAGGCGAAGATGCATCCTTCTTCTTCCTTCCAGATAACTCCACAGCCTTGGGGAAGTCAATGCGCCCAGTGCGCCGAAGTGTGCTCGTGAAAAGTGTAAATGAACCCGGAGAATCTATCCAGGAGTGAAATGAGAAACGAACAAAAAACCATAGCAAGGCATGTACGAACCCAGAGCTGGGCTAGGCTCATCTGTCCGTCCTTTTTTGCGTAATGTCCCCTTATCCTTGTCCTTATTGGAGGACTTTGAATACGTGACACCTCCACGGTTCGTAGCCTTGGGCTGCACCCTAAATTTCACTTCATTTTCCCGGTCGGTTGGGAGGTCTTCAAAGCCATCCAGTTCGGTGCCGTCCCCATACGTCCTTTGGCGCTTGGGACGGCGTAAAAGTTTAGGAGCTGATGATGGTGGTATTGATGGCGTATGGCTATGGGATGAGCGGCTGCGTAAAGAGGTAGTAGATGGGGGACGTGGGGGGACGGGCGAAGCGGCACGGTGTGGAGGTTGGGGTTGTGCCATAGCAAGAGCGTTGGCGGGGGAAGAACCAGAGAACACGGAGGATAGGGCAGGCCTTGACTTCATTCGCATGGAAGTAGGCATCGTTAGACGTAATGCAGCCGGATTTGAGGAGGGCGTTGACGGGCGTGTGGGTGGCACAATAAATTCGAGCGCATGAATACGGCTTGTTGAACTTGCGTGCGATTTGGCACGCGAGGCAGCTGTAGGCGCTTCGTACCGTGCCAACTTGGCGGATGGGCCTGCTGGGGGAGCTGTCCCAGAGCCTAACACTTGGGAACTGCTTGCTTCCATCAGCGAAGATAGTGACGCCTTGCGGGTGAGCCCTTTGCGTTGAGTGGCCGGCGGAGTTGGGGGCTTAAGTCCCGAATGAGACTTTTGACCCCGGAGACTGCCAGGTTTAGGGGACAAAAAGGTGTTGGTGGGAGTAGGAGGCGCGGCCGAAAGAACTTCCTTATATGTCTGAGCACGTGGAAGAGGTCGGGGAGGGGGTGACGATGAAAGTTTAATACGTTGGAGTTGGCGAGCAGACGATATGGGCGGATTAACTGGAGATTTCGCACGATCTGCCCTCAGACGGGAGGGCGGGCGCGCAGGAATAAGGGCTCGAGCTGGTGCGCTTTTACTGCGTGCTGCAAACCGATGGGTCTGCTTTGCGTTGATAAGCCGACTGGGGCTGAAATCATCATCATCTTGGATGACAAGGCCCATCTCGAAGTCATCCTCGGGGTCGGGGCTGGCAATCTTTGCCTGCTGATCCGAGGCTGGGGCCTTTTTCTTGGACTCGAGAATCCTTTTAAGATGTCTGCCACTGCTCCCGGACTCGAAGAGACCAGAAGGGATGACAAGACCGTCGAGTTCGCTTTCGTCCTCATCGCATTCACTCTCCTCTGTGTCTGGAAGAGAAAGGGAAGATGCGGAATGAGAGGATGAAGCATCGGCGAAGTCCAGTGTAGAGTAAGCGTCTGAGGACTGGGAAGAGGAAGTCTGGTCGCGATCACCCCATTCGAGGGAATTCTTGGAGGATCGATGGCTGAGGGGTAGAGGAGCGAGCGAGAGACGTGTTAAATCGGAGGGAAGTGCAAATGCGGACTCGAAGTCTTCGTCGATGGGTGGAGGGGGTTTGACAACGGCTTTGAGCGTCGAAGCAAGCTCGCCAACTTTGATGGTAGAAACACCTTCGTCTTCGTCTTCCTCCTCCTCCTCCTGACAAGTGAGTGGGGGACGGATAGTAATCATGGCGCCAGAATGGAGCCTGGCAAAGCCGTTACGAGCGGCTGAGCCCGAGGCTACAGCTTTAGTGTTTACAGAACCGGTCTGGTGGATGTCTATCTCAACATCCCAATCAAGGTCGTCGTCATCCTCCTCCTTCTCAGATTCGACGTCAAGAGGGCGAATATGATCTCCGTCGGGCAAATCAAAGTCGGCGTCTGGCCATTCCTCGCGAGGAGCTGTTGGGGCGGGAATGGTGGTCATTATAAGTGTGAAATACAGGTAGAGATGGCCCCGGCGGGGGCAGGTCAGGGAACGAATGAAGCGGGAAAAGTGCAAGGGGATCCCACACGAGATATCGCGGAGGATATGAGACGGATTCTGTTTGTCTTGTCGGGTCGGATAAACAATGAAAACCTCATACATAAACAACACACAACAATCCGGTGTACAAACATGGTGCACAAACAAACACTCAGTCCTCCTCCTCCCCCTCCTCCTCTTCCTCGCCTTCCCACCTCGCCTCCACGTCCCATCCGTATTCTTCCAGCCCCCTCCGCATGCGCAGTCCCCTTTCCGCCATAATATCTACGAATCCCTTCAATTCCCTTGCCGTAAATACTTCTCGCAGCCGCCCAAATGCCAGTAGATAGAGTCCTGATGATCCTGTATTAGCCCCTTGTCACGAATGCCAAATCGTTTTCCTGACCTTTGGCGAGAGGGCATTCCCCAATCGCCCTGTAAAGTAGCGTCTTGGCTCGCTCCATCTGCCCCGTCCTGATCTCGAACTCGATCAGTATTCGCCACAGAATCGCACTGTGTCTCGTCCTTGAACCTGTCGTCAGCGACGAACCTCTGCTTACTTTGTTCCGGACTCACCTATCGCTTTCCACTGCGGCCACCAGTCCACTCCTCGTCCGTTCCACTTCAGCCTCCCAACGCCCTCTCTCCCACCCTGCCATCCACACTTCCGCGGCCCTCCTCGAAACCCCCCTCTCTTTCGCACCTCCACCCATCACGCCTTCGCCTAACTGACTTCTCACGCGTCCCCACACTCCATACCCCTTCTCCGCCTCCAAAAACATACCGAGCACGATCGTGTTGCTAGGATACATCCCAATAGCGACCTGCAATCGTTCTCGCAATATTGCCGGTGGCGTAGGCGTGCGCAGGACAATCGTGTGATTATAGAGCATCACCAGTGATGCTACCATCAAGCTCTCCCGCGGTACTTCCCCGTCTCCGGGGGGTCGCGAGTCAAAGATAGTCAGCACGGCAGACACTGACGAACCTGTCAATACATCCACTAGTGCTCGTAACTTTGTCCATGCTTCGCGGTCCTTCCACAGTCCATGCGTAGCATTTATGATGTCTTCCAGGTTACGCTTTGCTCGAAGAACCATCATGCTCCCCGTGCCATCAACGTTGCCAGAGCGCATGGCCACCCGAAGCGTGACATCTTGGTCGCCATTCAACCATTCCAGTTCAGCCCAGTCCCACCACATTTGTCCAACAAACGCTTGGGTAGGTGAATGCCGCGTTGAGATAAGGATAGTTTGATAAACCTTCCGTGCATCTTCAATCCGTCCACGCATCCGTTCAAGTCGAGCGTGAGCTGCCCAGTGCGGAAGCGAGTTGGGAACAAGTGACAGAAGCGTTCGCGAAAGCTTCAAAGCGCTGCAAACGTCCGTCAGTATGCCCACTAGTCAAAAAACTCCAAATAGGCCATGCCTAACCTCTTCACGTTTATCGTCGCCTCAAATGCCAAAGCATACACATCCCATTGGTAATCGTCTGCTCCACACCGGAGCTGGCTGAAGATGGCCCTCACAAACTCCTCGTGCACGCCATGCATATCTTTCGCCGTCCACATCCTCCAACATTCCTTCCCCACCCAATCTAGTGGGCCAAACACCTCCAAGCTCCAGTCCTTGACAGGTCCAAAAGCCGATCTGTACTCCCGCTCTCTCCCAATCACCACACCAGCGTGAGAGTCAGCGGGCAGGTGTCGTGTTCTCCCTGGCTGCGGGAACATGGAAGAAAGGCGAGATCCAGTTGCGAGATGCGTATACGACCATCGGTCGTCCCAGGATCCATTTGCGAGGTTGTTGCCAAAACCAGGAATGTGAAGCCCCGTGATGGAAAGCCATATGAAGCGAAACGCATCTTTAGCTTTTTTTGTTGTCAACGGAAGTAAAAGTGCCTTGATATCTGACAACAATACAGTTGCATAAGGGTCGGAAATACCCCACTCGTAGCGTGAAGGGATGCGCGAGACGACATCTGCGCATGTCTCGTCATTATACCATCTAGTAAGTGGATCCGCTGACGTAGAATCAATGTCGATAGGCGTCGGTGGGCCAGGAGGAACAGCCTTTGGCTTTCCACCGGAAACCCACGCGGACCAACCTTTCGCATTGGGTTCCCCGACACGTGGTACTTCCGATTCCCAGAACTCTTCCAATGAGTCTAGTTGCGTGTCAACAGGCAGTCCATACAACGATTGTGGCACCTCAAATGTACTGTTCATCATGTTAACAAAGGATTCTCTCAAGAGTCTGGGGGACGTACAGCTCTGCTTGCGCTTGGAAGAGCGCCGTAGCACGTTCATGAAAACCTGCGGCAAGAGTAAGGTCAGAATACAACCGCACGGCCATCTCCCAAAATTCGCACCTGCCTCCTGGAATGCAACGGCAACTCGCCACACGATACGCAATCTGTCCAGCTCGCTTTCCTCGGAGCTATCTAACGCCTTCAAAGCACGTGTTGCGTCCCATACAACTTGGTCGACACCTCCAGCAGAAGTACGAATGCGCCACTCCAGCCATTCCATCCAGATATCAATGCCACCCAACTTGAGGGCATCTTCCCATTCGTCTGTGAGTTTGATTGGATGCCATGACTCTTCGCCCGCCCGAAGGTATTTCAACATAAGAGCGGGTGAGTGAAGATTGGAAGGATGGGCTGCTCTAGCACGCGAAAGAATGGAAAGAGTTATTTCGGATCGAGCTTTATTGGCATTCTTAGAGGTCAGAGGCACGACTGAGAGGGACTGTGCAACTAAAGACAGCCATGTTTGCACGGAAGATGGATCAGCAGTAAGCCTTTCCTCAAGGGCTCTTATGTCTAGCTGGTGAGATGTGAGAGTATGCGCCCGGTCGTCGTCCGAACTTTCTCCTTCTGTCTCAGACGCCGAAAGTTCCGAATAGGAACCCGCCTCGCCCTTGGAAATAGGTCGGAAGTTTTGATCGATAGTTTGGCACGTGCGGGACGGGAGACGTAAGAATCCGTCCACTTCTTTGTACTTGTAATTGTCAGTAGAAGCAATCAGGCGCCGCGAAGGCGCAGCGAGAAGGGCGCTTGAGTTGGGGTGAGTGAGGGAAGGTTGCTGCGGGGGATCCTCAGTAGGGTTCGGACTGAAATGAAACGCTGTACCTTGCGTTGACCAATAGTGACTTGGATCCCTTCTCCGATACTATGGGAGACAGTCCATGCTCTGTCAAGGCCAAGGATATGCTTGCCATCTTGTGTACCATTAGTTGCTCGAGTGCAGGATGGTTGGCTACTCACGGGCTACAGGGCGATACTTCGGCACGTCACCAGTATGTAGGCAACCATAGGTTAGGTTGAGGGAGTCACCCTTGCGATCCGAGTAGAAGAGGGGGCGTGGAACCCATCGGTCAAGCTCCTGACCCTGTTGCTCGAGGCGGAGTCTGTCCTCGCGTGCCTTGAGTCGCTCGTCGTCTAAAAGTGCGTCGACGGCGCGTAGCTCGTTACCGCGCCAGTTTTCTGACGGAGAAAGTTGCTTTTCCCGCTTTGGGGGGAGCCTGTCCCTCTCCTTGTGGGTTCGCTTTTCGGGTCTGTTTCTCTTGCTGAGGTGGATCGAGTGGTGATGATTGGAAGCGGACTCGTTTCGTGGGGAGGAAGGAGACTTATCGCTGGGACCAGGATCAATGTCAGGGAAGGAGGAGAATGAGGGGGGGAGAGAAAACGAGGAGGTGGACATGTCCGTTGCGTCGTAACTCTAACGGGTGGCAGTGACGGGTGCCTTCACCGATGCGTCCACTCACGCAAGACGAAAGCAAGGCCGTCTTCACGAAGCTTGCAAACTACATCGTATGTACCCCCTCTTCATCTACCTACAGGCCCCCTACAGCCTCACTCGCAGGGACAGAATCTTATCCACCTCATCGACCGCAAGGACGAACCCTATTGCTTCAGGTTGCACAAGGACAAGGTCTACTACGCCTCCGAGTCATCGGTGCGTCTAAGCATCTCCGTTGCACGACCAAACCTCGTCAGCCTCGGCACTTGCTTTGGAAAATTCAGCAAAACTGGAAAGTTCAAGCTCCATATCACCGCTCTCGACCACATCGCTCAATATGCGAAGTATAAGGTGCATATACTGTTCATCCCGCTTCCGCATCTCACGTCTCTCCCAAGGTCTGGGTCAAGCCCAACGGCGAAATGCCCTTCCTGTATGGCAACCATGTTCTCAGGGCACACCTTGGTCGAATTACAGAGGATACACCTGAGCACCAAGGTGTGGTCGTATTCAGTATGAACGATGTCCCGCTCGTACGATTCTTTCCGTTTCTCCTTTCGTGCCCACACAGACCGGTGGCCATTTTCAGGGGTTTGGCGTGACTGCCCGGTCAACAATGGATACACGAAAATTAGATCCTACTGCCATCATCGTATTCCACCAGGCGTACGTTCCCGTTTGATCAGCCGCTTCGTCGTCTACCCTTATTTAATCATTAGGGATGTTGGGGAATATCTTCGAGACGAGGTCCTTGCCGTGTGCTTTCCTCGTGTCCATTGAAGTACTAACTTATTTCTCAGGAAACACTCTTCTAAATCCCCTTGTTTCCCAACATACGCACCGGTGGTTGCCTATTTACTCGCTCGGGTTAACGGGAGATGACATATGGACCGTAGAGCGGTCACATTCCGGTGGGGACTTCAAAGCCTGTCCTGTGCTTGGGTTTCGGTCGTTGTTAATCGTAGTCGCTGGGTCGATAAAAAGTAGTCTAGACTAGTCTGATTGGTCTTGTTGCGTATGCAGTGGTGGACATGCGAACGCCGAATGTCGACCTGCTTGGTCTAGTACCACTGCCATGGACGAAGCGCAGCCCCACATACGTTGGCAACGCATTCAAGATCAGGATATCACTCCTGAGATCGTCCAAGATGTCCTTTCTGCCGTCGAGGACGATCTCTGGGCCGTAGCAGCCTGTGTCGACAGGCTCGTGGACGACGTCGACGCACAGCGCTCACTCCTCGAGTTCGGAATCGCTCGAACTAACCCAGCCGTTCGTAGAGCACAAGCCGCACCTCGGATCCACGACACAGACTCCTTCAATGGAAACAATCGTGTACTCACCATGTACTTCAACGATGCTCCAGATGACGCCCAACTTTGCCGCATGCGCGTCGTTCTCCTTCACCGTCTTGATAGACTTTCGTCCTTCGTACAGATATGCAATGTTTCGTCGGCGGAGCAGGAAGGTAACGCTGATGATGCTGACGAGGAATGGGAGGATGACCCATGGGCTGAAGAGGGCGAGGGATCCCCTTCCCTACCAAGACAAAGGCCAGCCAACCCACTCATGCCATTGTCCCACTTCTTGGCCAAGGAGATGCTAGAGATAGCCTGCATTTTTGCGTCCCAACAACAATTTGTTGCACTGCGGACGCTCATGTCTTACCACTCTCCCATCCTTTGGCCGTCTCGTTTCGCTATACTTGACAGCATACCCAGTCATACACACCCATCCGAGTACCGCGAAATACTCCCTGCTTATGACGTCAACCGGGATGCAGAACAAGTACCGATCTTCAGTAGTCGGAGGATAGAGCAGGACTGGGTCGAGACACCCGAGGTCGATGCTGTGCTCAAGGTTCCGCAAGCTGTTTCTCTCATAGAATTTGACATGCATCAGCCAAAAGGTGACGCTGTGACCTGCGCCGAGCCACTCGGATCCAAAGATCTTGCTGCCTGGTACAGGCGCCGTGTGGACTATATCATGGCATCCACTGGTATTCTGGATATAGCTCTCGCAACCGTTCAGCACGGGGCTTCTCATGGAGTACCTGACCTCGACGAGCTAGGTGAAGAGCTCAGCCTTCTTTCCAGATTAGTCTATGATTCCCCTCAATCCCACGAACCCCAGGACAGCCAAGATTGGACACTCGCCCGTTGGCGAAGTATGGAGCCCGCCGAGGTTGTAAGCGCTTACCTCGCCCATTCGGCTCCGGAGACAGTCACAAGGGACATCACTCGCTTGGTGATGCCTTACCTATTTGTTCTGGAAGCACGGGCGGAGCGTTCAGGTAACCCCGACCCAGGTTTACTTACTCGCCTGCTTTATAATTATATTCTCTCGTCCCCGTTGCCGATTGCCGCCGCAATCTTCGAGGCATCCAAACCCACACTCCCTGTCGCCCACCGCATTATTCGCAGTGATGAGGACGTTGCAAGACTAGCTCTTGCATATCTTTACGGTAGCGACAGTCGCACTGAGTGGTCTGTAATGAGTTCCATCTTCGAGTGCCTTCCAGCTTGGGAAATTGCACCAGGAGCTGCGGATGAAGCGGACGAAGCAGATGCGACGATAGCGTCTCTCGGATCATTCGTCGCACCATCTACGATCCGGTCGCACTGTTCACCGTCTGACCTAATGCTGTTCTTCAAACCACTCCCGCTTGTCTCCCTCTCTCGCGCACTGGATATATTAGACATACATTTGGAGTCCGGAGAAATACTATCTCGGTGGAATGTGGGGGCACCTCTACAATGGTTCTTGCAGAGTGCACACGATGTAGTCGAGCAACGCGCACGAGCAAACAGAATGGCTAGGCGCACAGGAAATTCGAATGGGCTCAATGGACGGGATGAGTGGGAACGACTACTGGAGGACATGCTTAAGCTCTCCGGAGGGAGCGACACTGGGCTCAAGAGCGCGTTCGGACTTCTTTCGAGGGAGGAAGTTTCCTCTATTTTCTTTGCTGGCTTGTTAAGTTCGGGTTGTGAGTGTCTTCCGTTTCCACGCTGTACGCTCTCATCGATCGAGTAGCATTCGATGTTGCAAGACAGCTTCTCCAACAGAGGCATGGAAAATTGTCTCTGCCTCCTTTGGTGGCAGAAGACATTTGTCTTTCTGTCTCGCGCGAATTCTACGACAATGCAAGTTCGGGCAACTACAAGACTGGCGACATGAAACTTGCCTACAACTGGTAAGGATTTGAATATTCATGTTGTCAGGTGGCTTACCCTTCCTTGAGCCTTGCTGTCCCACCTCCTTCAGAGCGACTGAGCGAAGAGCAGGACTTTATTGAAGCCACTTCTCGGCTGTCCTCGTTCAACATACTCTCACGTCCTGGTGTTCCGCTCTCCCCAATCGAGATCCGCCTGACTAAAGATCGTCTTTCTCTTATTTCACGCGTCCTGTCAGGCACAGAAGACGCATACAAACACACGGAGGTTATTCTCGATCTCCTGTATAAACTCGGCTTTAAAAGTGACGTGGTGGCAGAAGTGAGGATACTCGCCATGCTCTCAGACACTGCACTCCAGGCTGAGGACTTCTCACGTGCGTACGAGACCAGCAATCGAATGATTGAAAGGGTCTCAAAACTGAGTATGGAGGCGTCAGGTGGCAAAGAGGATCAGGCTGTCCGGAAGGCGAGCGATGTCTGTTGGGTTGCTTGTTTCCAGCTTGGGCGACATCCCGAATTCGAGGATGCCGAAGCAAAGCTTTCACTTTTGGGTCACGCGCTACAGTTCTGTCCGGCTGATGGACTTCACGACGTTCTTGCATCCTGGCGACGTTTAGAAAAAGAAGTTATCGAGGCTGGTCGGGAACATTTGGTTCACAGGGCAGTCAGTCAACGCAGACGCAGCGCACCATCATCGCAGAAACACGCTTCCTCTCTTCGAGATAGACTTGGCGAACTACACATTCCTACGACGCCTCTCATCAATGCGGAGGATGCCGCTGCACTAGCTGGCAGAGCGTTTAATCGCATGGCGTCCAATTTTACGTTTGCTGTCACTGGGCGTGGCCGTCCTGGCAATTCTCGAGAGGGTGGACGATCAGGGAGCAGAGACGAGGAGGTGTCCGTGCAAGCAAGTCGGGTCCTACAAAAGGGGATCGGCTGGCTGCTTGGAGCAGACGAGGCGTGACGTTGATCACTCGGGCGAGGCAAAGGACCGCATCGTTACATATGGCATACATGACCTCGTGTAATGTATATGCACTTGGAAATATATATGCACACTGGACTGGAAGCCAGACAGACAAAACGAGGGAATATTAGACGGATAGAAGGGTGATCTCTCTGAAGGAGTGGAAGGGTAAAACTACAAATAGGATAAACCTAATAAAAATATAAAAAAACGGCATGAAACTGGAGTACACTCTCTGTTTAGGATATAACCAAGAGATGATACTCAGTGCATGTATCCGCGATATATTAAAAAAACGAAAGGAATGGGTTCAAACATGAAGAATGTTTCAGTCCCCCGCAAAGCGAGCCGTGTCGCCAGTGCGAGCCCTAGGCCGATTGACAACACTAACCTTCCTTGGCTGTTGCTCTTCTGAAAACAAGGTTTGACGCCTTTGTGGTTCTCCTCGACCGCAGACCTCGCAGTAAACCCGATCAGCTGCACGGAGATCTTCCAGTTCAGAGGTCAGGTCTCTGACCTGTCCGCGCAACTCCAAAATTTGCTGCTGCCAGGCCTTCTTAGCGGACGCAAGCTGATCCTGTAGTTCTTTAACGGTCAAACACTCCTCCTTCAGCGTCTCTACTGCGGTCGAGGATGCATCATCGCTACGGCGTGTGGAAATAGGTGTGAAAGGAGATAGCGCAGTGCCCGAGCTCGCAGTAGAACTCGGTGTATCCGCGTCATGTTGTAGATCTTCCAAGGCACCTGCGACAAGTCCAGCAAAGTGGGAACTGAAGGAGGTGGACACAGGTCGAAGCTTGAGACCCGGGAAGTCGCTGTTGCTTGCAGGAGCACTCTGTGGAACATTGAGGGTGGGAGGTGGCAGGGCGGAGTTCAAGCCTGTTGGTGAACTTTGACCCGTAACCGAGGCAGAGATACTGTGATCCGAGGTTTTGGTGACGATGGAAAGCGAGGGCGGTTGCCGCCTGCGTGAAGAAGGTCCCCTCCCCTCGAGCCCACCGTCCCAAGATGAAGTACTGTTTGTAGAAGCCAATGTAGTATTACTCGCGCCGGAACTCAACGGCGGCGAAAGGGGGGGATTGAGCGCCTTTGTAGGTGTGACCTTCGAGATCTTCCCGAGCCCGTGGATTTGGGTTTGCGAGTTCTGTTCAGCATACTCACCAAGGGGAGGAATTGGCGGGGGCGGGCTTCTCTCTTTATCTTCTTCTGAATGACGCCCGCCGAAGAGCCGCATGAACCCACTTTTCTTATGCTTGAGTACCCGTCTGGGAACATTACTTGTTGAGACTGAAATGGCGGGCTCCTCTCTCACCTCAGCAATTTGCTGGGATGAACGCACTGGAATGTTTTTATGCTGAGTCCCGATACTACTTGAGCGAGCACGTATACGAGATGGTAGGCCAACGATGCGCATCTCCTCGGTCTGGTCTTCCTTCGTCTCGGATATATCATCTGGATCGGGAAAAGATGGTTTGGATGGGGTCACTGTAGTGTGGACCGTGTTGCTGCGGAACCTCTCCCTCGCCTGCGCTTCTTGAAGAGAAATGAGGGTGACAGAGGGTGATCGAGGATCCCTGCGAAGACTATCGAAGCCAGTAGGAGGTGGATGAAGAGACAAGAACCTGTTGTCACGATCAACGTAGCTGATATCGCCCTGGCGAAGAACAGAAATCGGAGAGGAAATTTCTTTCCCATTGACACGAGCATGTCCGTGGGGAAGATCGCGGGAATGTGACGAGGTAGTAGACGCCTCGGAGATGACTGAGAACGCTGCAGATCTGGTACTAGTCGAGTCAGTGACGGTACTATTGGTGTCACTTCCACCTATATCTCCCATGACTGTGGGATGAGAAGGCGCTGCCTCGGGAGGTGGGGTATATGGAATCACCAAATCGGGGTTAGCGTAAGGATGTACAAACTTGTCGTGGGACGGTCGTTCTGGAAGTAAAGGGACTTGAGCTGCTTTCGCACTGCGCTCATTACTGATGCGGGATGCGTCAAAGGATGATGGAGGCGTAGGAGCACTTTCGAGGGGCATCAACGGGGCCCTTCCATCCAAGCTGACGGCGTGAGTGAGATAGTGAGAGGGTTTGATATAGTTGGCTGCGTGTGCGAAGCTCTCGCGGCGCACAGACGCAGAGGCGGCAGATGACAAGGAAGAAGTCGACTTGGATTGCCCTGCAAGACCGCTGTGTTGAACATGAGCGAGACGATAATAGGGCTAGAGCTGCCGTGGACTTACTATAGAGCACTGCGAGAGCCAGCGCGGTTTCCTGCTGTGAACTCAAAAGAGGTGGTTGCTGAAGAGGTTACCGAGATTTGCGAGTATGCTGAATCGACACTGGGCCTGCCAAGAACGGAAGAACCTCTAGTAAAAGTGCGGATGAGGTTGTCGGTTCTGGAGGCTTTTCCCTTGAGTTTGCTCTTGATCCCGATCGTGGCGGACCTGGAGCTATTGTCTGATTGTTTGCTATGCGAGAGGGCATCGTCAATCTCCCAAGGGGCGCGAGAATGAAACCTGATCTTGGGGCCTTGCAGGCTTATTCGATGCGAGGTATCGTCAGTGTAATCGTCAATGTCAGGGTTACTCGGGACGTCTTCGGTAGAGAGAGAGCGTATGGTAGATGCTGTTTCGTCGTCCAAGTTTATGTTTCCGAGAGGGTCAGAGAGGCGAGAAATGGACGCGGTGTCAGAGTGCACGTCGGCGTCGGGAGAATGATAGACATGACTGTAGACCGAAGGGGAGTCGGGAAACTCGGTGAGGGATGGGAAACGGGCACGATGATGGGGACGGTCCAAGTAGTGGCGGTCAAAGACAGTGCTGGAGGTATTCTCGCGAGCGTCTGAAGGGTGCAGCGACGCCGCCATCGTCGTGCAGCTGCGAATGAGTATGTGAACGGACGGGGCTTGACCGGAGTAGGATTTCGCCAAGTTACATAACAACCGTATCGCGACCTCATCCACAGCGACGCGAACATGGACATCGCTGCGTCTGCTCATGGCCGTGTATCAGGAAAGCCGTGGAAACTCTCAAAAACTGCTACCTCGTATGGGACAGTGTTTTCGTGTCATTGAGCTGATCAAACCACCTACCAGCCGCTCACAGTCCTCCGCAGGACGCAAGATGAAATGGCATGTGCGGATGGCGAAAGCCAAGAGTGAGCATGCCATCAAGAAACTGGAGTCCGTGCTCAAGCTGGAGAAGCAGGTCGAAAAACAACGGTGCGTTTCGCTCTACGGAGTACTATAGGTATCACAGACTCGTCTCAGGAAAAGGGAGATAACTCTCCAACGGCAGAAAGCAAGCGAAGAGCGCCGCAGATTGGAGCAAGAAAATGCCACTGTACGTGCCGCATCTCTTCGATATAATGTGCGTCTGACGTTTGTGTAGATGGGTGCGAGGAGAGCTGCACGATTACGACGCAGGGCCGGGCGTACCAAGAAAATCAACGGTTGAAGTCTCCCACAGCTTCGATTACACTCTGATCATAGCGATGAGCGTAAGCCATCTATGAAATATATCAAGTATGGACGTGAGATAACAATGCTATAATGCCCATGTTGTGTCCGCCTCCCTGTCGTTCACGAACGGCTTGTCCAGGCCAGCGATAACACTTTCGCACAGGGGGCAACTGCTTGCCAAGACATCATCCAGCTCTGTCCGCAACCTCTCCACCTGTTTTTCCGCGTCTTTGTTCGGCCCCTTGATGCCTATACCAGGTATCCACCCGGGAGCTGAGACAACGGAAGCGAGTGCATCCGGTAAGATCAAGTCTCGTAGCCGATCGCCAGCAGAGAGGATGTTCCGTCCAAGTGAACCTGCTGCCTTGGTGCCGTTCTGAAGCGGGCTAGCAAAGTTTGCAGAAAGTAATGTGCGCTGTCGCGATGGCTGTCTCACATTGCTCGAAGATGTGACCACATGATCTCCGGGTCCAACCTTATGAGCATCTTCAATGAGTTCTGACTGCAGGATGAGAATTCGTCGGAGGGCATGAGCAGGCAAGTACTCTTTTGCCTAGGCAGAGGTTGAATGACGAATACTGTGCAAGTACGTGCAACTCACCAGTCCGATTAGACAATCAGCATGAAATGTGTGTTGACAAGGGAATACGTAGGATTGCCTTGTTAGCAGAAGCTGTGCGCAAACGGAGCATCGCTCCCCCGCATCAATAGTAACAAAACGACTTTTCAGCTCGACAATATCTCCCTTGATGGACTCTGCAATGCGTGCGGCATCATCCATCTCCTTCTTCAGCTCATCAATGTGAGCCGAGTAGCCTTCCAGGGCGTGTGCAATTTCTTCTTTGAAGTCATCAATGACAACGAAATCTGGGAAGAAAGGAAGAATATCTTCGATCTTGAGGAGATCAGTATCCTCTAAAAATCGCATTGCACTGTCTCCAAAAACGATTAACAAGTTCCATCCAAACTAATTACCACTTACGCTTTGATATCTTTCTTGTCCTGCACGACATATCGAGCAATCTTTAACCAAAGCTTCTTTCTCAACTGAGGATCATCTTCTGGCATA
>JBBPKT010000049.1:22660-57462 GCA_038089395.1 Pulveroboletus frians
GTGGCGGTCTGGTGGAAGGCTGTCATCGACGCTCCCCATTGCAGGCAGTGAAACTGACCTTGGCGTACCGCAATGCGACGTCAAAATCCTGTTGTGTGAGATATATTTGCCATACATCGCGACTCTCATTCCCGACCACCAATTCAAATATTGACTGGTCAGTATAAACCCAGTACGTCTTACGAACAGGATCTGCTGCAAGTCCTCTCACTGTCTCGTTCGGTTTCTGTGACACCTTGAGATGCATGTTCCAATTGTACATGATCCTGCTCACTAGTGGGATGACATCTTCATAGGTCTGTTTCCCGTTCAGGGTGCATATTCCTACAATACGATCTCTGTAGAGCAAGATAAAGTGAAACTCGGTAAGTAGGATTGAGGTGGGGACTTCGAGATTGGGTTGTGAGGCAGGAGATTCGGGGGACGATGACGCGGGGTAGGGAAGGAGTTGCGCTGAATCGACGTGATCATCAGAATTTGGGTCGAAGTTCAGAGTCCCATGATAGATCCCCGGAGCTGGACCAAATGCTAGTGAACAAAATATTGCTAATCATGGAGAACACCAACCTGTCATCCAAGCGAGTATCTTGGGCAAGGAGAGAGCCTGATCTGAATTTGGGGTGAAAAAGTGCAGCTCAGAATGTTGCAAATCTCCAGGTAACTCGGATATCTCTTCGGCGTCTCAGTCGAGACCTTCATAGGATAATACAAGGACTCACTCGGAGCTGTTTCCCGGTAGACAGCAAACAAGGAAGAAAAGAGGCGACCGCTATCATCTGAGCGCCGGTCCGGTGCACCAGTGAATTGGTAGATGCGAGAGGGTGTGGTCACAATCACCAGTACGTTTCTGTGATCGACTGGAGGGAACAGTTCAAATCGGATGCCGGTGATTGCAGCTTTCTCGGGCAATGAGAAAAGCAACTGCAAATAACGTTCTTGGGACTTGAAGAGATCCTCTCCAGCATCGAGAACTGCCTCGAAGATACTGCCGTTACGCGTTCCAAACAAGAATTCCCTGGTTGATAGGGAGTGGGGTGACGACAGTAATGCTGCCTTATTCCACGAAATGCTCTCGATGACCAATTTATTAAAAGACTTGAGTAGTTTTGGTTTCTTCCATCCGCGGTATAGATACCAATTCTCGCCTTGGTGAGACGTGATGACAAGATGTCGGCCGGAGGGATCAAGGAATATCTTGTGTATCAACATTTCCGCGGGCTTGCGGAGGATGGGGATCTGAAAAACTTGTTCCGCGTGCGAGAGCTCGATGAGAACGATGAGGTTGGAAGACAACGCCATTGCCAGTACATCGGAGGAGACAGCAAGAGCGACCAGTGGGGCAGGAAGTGTGTATTGTACTCTGCCGAGGTCGAAGATGGGTGCATCGGCGGGGGATGAAGTCGAGAACTGTGCATCGACCTGGGTAGAGGTTAGTTGCTTTGAAGGTCACAGAATGCGAGACTGACGGAAGGAGAGGGAACAGGACCTGCTGGCTGGTCGTCGTATGGGAAGGGCTCAAAGCCATCGTACTGTACGCGGGGCAGTGGAGAGCGTGGATGGCCAGAGGGCGCTGCATGCTCGACGACTGAAAGGGATAGTAAAAACGGCGTCGATTCAAGGCTCGGACGACTTACATTCGTCAAACATAGTGGCCGTCGCAAGACAAGCTTGTCTTTAATTGGCAGAAGTGACTCTTATACATTGACCGCGATGAGCCATCTGCCCCCCAGGATCTTTCTCATTCGACACGGTCAGTACATTCATATAACCATGGGCGATGTTAACAACACGCCAGGCGAAACCGAGTGGTCGCTGAATGGGTGAGCCCTCCCCCGCGTCCTTTGCTGATCCTCAGCCTCACGTATCACACAGACGGCATGTATGCTTCGTTTCCGTTCATTCCATCTTCATCCCGTACTGGGACTGAGCTTCATTGATATCAGACAGGGAGGAGTGATATCCCCCTCACAGTTCGTGGCGAGCAGCAAATCAAGGAGAAAGCGCCCCTTTTCGTTGGCGAGGGCCGTCAGTACGCAACGACACAACCGGCCAAGAAGTCATTAACGCTCAATTCGTAGGAGATCTTGACCCAAAGGAGCTCGGTGCCATTTTCATCTCGCCGCGTATCCGTGCCCAGAGGACGTTTCGTCTCTTGTTTGAACACCTGCCTAACTTGCCTGATCACATCATTACTGACGAAGCACGCGAGTGGGACTATGGTGATTACGAAGGGCTCTTCATGGACGAGATTCTGGCCAAACGGCCGGGCTGGGACATTTGGAAGGATGGGTATGTCTTCCGATCAGACCACCGAACGCTTCACAACCCTGACCGCTAGTTGTCCCGGGGGTGAGAGTGTGGACGATATGCGCTCTCGCGTGGATGGCTTGATTGCGAAGGTCAAGCAAACCTGTAGATTCACCCCGATGTCGAATTGAGAGTGCACAGGTTCGCGCGTATCACCGTCAGTACTATGAGGGTGGGGGCGCTCGTGACGTCCTTATCGTCGCTCATGGGCACTTTAATCGCGTGTTCGTCTCGCGATGGATCGACCTCGACTTGGCACTTGGTACGATCATCGATATCGACTCAGGTCTGGGTGCTAATTCGAATGCAGGAACACGTTTCGTCGTCGAGCCTGGCGGAGTGAGACGTTCTGAATCTTGCGTGGCATGCACTTGGTGGCTGATGACGATGATCCCAACAGGTTTCTGTCCTATCATACAGGCACGGGTCGCTCAGCGAGCCCGCACTGAGCGCGCTCAACCTGTACGCGGACCTCAAGTAACCTAGTTTTCTTGTGTTTATGTATGTGTGAATACAAGCTTGTGACATTTTGTCTGTTTGAGTTACGTTCAGGCTAGTGCCCGCTTTTTTTTTTTTTTTTTGTTGTTCTTTCTCTGCGTCCTCTTCCACTCGTTTGAGATCTGCCGCCCATCATCTTCATTGATCATGGCCGACGCGATCCCTGCAGCGCCTGACTCGCACGCTTCCACCGAAACCGTTCCTGTGTTGCAAGACGCCGCATCTGATATTCGCGGAGAGCACGAGGCTTTTGGCGTGGTAGATCAAGACCCTAAATCGCAGGTCGAGCCAGAAATTGCACAAGATGATGGCCAAGCTGGGCCCGTCCTCGACCAAAGCGCGAAAGATGTAGACGACGACCTCAACGAAGTCACCCAGGGGGACGTCCTCACCGAGCCTGTTCCCGCTTCCGTCCAGGAGGCGTCTAAAAAAGCCAACGTCCCTTCCAGGCGTACAACCCCTGCAAGCAAGGACAAGGTGACGATGCTTGCCAAGTCCACTGCCGGTAAAGTCAATTCGTCCACGCCGACAGACAAGAAGGTGCGTTCCACATGCTTTGTGCGCACGCCTTGCTTCATATTAACCATGTGCTGGACAGGCCTCAAATCCTGCCACGTTGGGTGCTGGCAATGCCAAAACAGCCCCTCCAGGCAAGACCACTACTACGTCTCCCTCTTCTCCTCTCTCCAAGACTGCTACCGCCACACCATCCCCCGGAAAGAAATCAACGACCACTTCTTCCGCGAATCCAACAAAGACTGCAACGATGGCCTCATCTAGAGGGTCAGGTTCTGGCCCCGCTCCACCCAGCAGGAGATCATCAATGTTCCCGCCGAGGGCGCCGTCGGTGACTGGGGCACCTGTACCATCTAAATCACGCACTTCGACGTTGTTGGCAGGGCTGGCATCATCTAAACCTCCTCCTACCGAGGTGAATTCGGCCTCTCGTCCATCCGTCGTTTCTCCAGTTGGCTCAGTTGCTTCCCTGAAGTCTAATACAGCCGGCAATACCGCCATAGCCCCTACCGCTGCTCCGCCCTCTCGCCCTCGTGCCTCCATTTCGGAGGCCGTGAAGAGGACGCCCTCTAGCTCGAGACAGAGCTTGCCCCCCGCTTCTGCGCCACTTCCGCAAGCCCGCGCCATGCGGCCAGTGGGCTCAATCTCTTCCATACGGGAGATGGGTGACGACGGGAAGGTCCTTGAAGATCTACAGGAAAAGGTACAACATTATTATCGGATATAACAATGTCATGCCGCTCTGTCCTGACATGTCCATGCCTCGTAGCTAAAGGAAGCAAATGCGGAACTCTCCGCCAAGTCGAAGGCAGTAGCCACCCTGAAAGCCGAGGTTGTTCAACTTGAAGCGTCCCTTAATGAAGCTCGAGTCGAAGTCAGAACCAAGACATCGTCTATCGAACAGCTTCAAGTCAACAAGCGATCGTCAGATGCTGACATCAATAGTCTTAAGGCTCACCTGCAACAGGTACAAGTGGAGCACTCCCGTGACCTAGCTGCGCTCAATTCCGTCAATGAAGAAGTAAGAATTTGATTATCCGACTCTGCCTCCCTCTGATATTGGTATCATAGCTAAAAAATACGCACAAGACGGTAGCAACTCAAGCCGAAAATATAAAGAGCCTCGAGACGCATATCGAAACATTACAAGCGGATGTCACAGCTTCCCAGGATAATTTCGAGTCTCTCCGGTCTTCGAGTGATCACTCGGCGGCTGAAACTGCTGCGGCTGCGCAGATGGAGCGTGAAGCCTTCCTCAGGGCCAAGGCTGATGTTGAAACCGTCACTGCAGAAGTGAATAGTATAAGAGCAGCACATGGCAGAGCCGTTCAAGATGCGGCAGCGAAGTCTAGCGAATCGCAACAGCGCGCAGCTGAGATAATAACACTTACTGCTCAAATTGGCGACTTGAAAGCGGAAAGAGAAGAGAGCGCAACCAAGATCTCCGAACTGGAAGTTGAAATTCTGGAGCTGAAAGAGAACCAAGAGAACGCTGAGGATGAACACAAGAGAACCCTCGACCGCCTCCAACGATTGGACGCTGAGCTTGCGGTGGCTGTTGCTGCCACGCAGCAGGTGTTACGTGATGCTGAGGCTCGGGACGCGGAAAGCGCGCAAAAGGCTGCTGATACTGCCTTGCGTCATGCCGATGAAGTGCAGCTCATTCAGTCTGATCTTGCCAAGGCCGCTGCCGAGATCAAGGTGTTGAGAGCCGAGCTTACTGCTGCCCATGCTGCCCATGACGAGACGAAGTCAACGGTCCAAGCATCCACTGAAGCGCACGAACAGGAGATGGAAGAGGCTGAACAGTTATATCTCTCGAAACACATTGAGCTATCTGAAGAAATTAGGCGGCTTACCGCAGAGCTAGAGGTGAGTATGGTCCTTCTGCATGTGTTCAAACCCCGATAAATACCGCATGACAGGTACAGGAGGCGAAGTATGATGCCAAGGTTGAGGCCGTGCAGGCAGAACATGATCAACTTGTTCAAGAGGCGTTTGAACGAGCCAAGGCAAGTGAAAGGTATTTTTGTTGATCATGTGGGCTAACACAAGTTATAGAACGAGGCGGGGGAAGTACACACTCAGGACCTCCAGGTTTTGCGTGCCGAGTCCCAAGCAACTATTGAGCAACTTCGCGTTGCTCATCAGTCTACCCTAGATGGTCTTCAGGCGGAACACCAGGCCGTCCTTGAATCTCAGCTCGGCGCCATTGAGAAGAAGTTTTATAACCAATCACTCGAACTTCGCGCCACCCAAGATGACCTCGCCAAGACGAAGGCTACCCTAGATACTTCGCGCGCCGAGGGGGAAAGCCTGAGGGCACAACTCGAGGATGCCCATGCCAACTCTGCAGTAGCCAACGCCAACGCCAATCGGGCGGCTGAGGTTGAGCGTCTTTCCAAAGAGCTTGCCAGCTTCCGTGATGAGAATATCTTGCTCAATGATGTCTTGGCCGCTACGAAGGAGTCCCTCTCAGAGATGTCCACGAACCACTCAAAGGAACTTGAGGAAGCGGCGCGTATTCGTGTGGAGGAAGTCATGAGACTCCACTCCATTCACGATGGGGAGCTCAGCACTCTGGCTGCTCAGAAATCTCAGCTAACGTTGTCACTTTCCGATTTGGAGGGTGAGATCACAATGTTGAAGGCTCAGCTGGCTGCTGTCGAGCCTACTGTGGCTCCAAGGAGTAATGGAGCTGTCCATGCGTCTGCTGCGACGGTAACACGAGACGAGTTGCAGAAGGTCCATGAGGCACACAACTTGAGGATGCACGACGTACAGGCTGAGCACGACCGTGATGTTAGGGGACTGAGGATGGAGGTCGAGACGCTTCAGGCGCGGTTGGACGAAGTTCAGCAAGATGTTACTCGGAAATCAATGGAGATTCAATACCTCGAACAGGAACAAGAAGAAAGTCAAGATTCAATTACTCGGTATGTCAAGGTTTTTGGATTGCAGAGTTTGTTTGGAGTAGTGATTGCGCTGGCCGTGATCTTTGATTTCATTTAACTACGTTAACTTCGTCATTGCGATTTCTACTGTATGCTTTTGTGTTACCCATCTTTTGATTTGATCGCGCGTCCCACTGGAACTCATTTATTCACTGAATCTCATGTTTCTTGCAGATTAAAGGCAGACCTGGAGGCTATGAAATCGGCAGCACCATGATCGAATGCCCAACGGCGGTCTCGCCTCGTTCCTTTTTTTTTTCAGCCTCGTGGATTCGGTGCGATTGTCGTCACTCTTTCTCGTGGCTCTTGTCAACCATGACTGTTGATATCCATCTGGGAGCGCCCCTCCTCGCCACGGCACTGTTTTTATACATTAAGTTCTCATTACATACCTATTCGTTACCCATCGGCGCATGGAGACTCTTAATTAGCTCGCGTGTATTCTGGACGGATAATGAACTTGTGTGGTGATTGTCCTAGTTTGGCAGGTCGGCCCATTTTTGGATTACCGCTCAGACAAAACCCGGTTTGTCTCCCGACCACTTCTTCTCTTCTGCCATCACCGACGACGAGCACGCGATGGCAATCCAAAAGGATCCTGGCCAGAAGGGCGTTAACTGGTCAAATATTGCCGTCGGTATGTCCACCCTCGTCCAACCGCGCGCACGCTTCTTACCACTTCGTCGACAGGTGCGATCATGAACATGGTACTGTGCACCACTTTGATACTAGACCTATACTAACACCTGATGGCCTCGTCTCGTTCCTCGCTCGTTAGTTCGTCAGTAGCCTGTTTTTCCCTCTACATTCAGTCTCTCACTCATCTTCTTCCAGGAGGCAAGTTTGTACTATGTGTCCGGTGTCTGTAGTTACGAACGACCTTTCGTTTAGGTGACGACTTTGGGGCAGCCTCTCGAGGTCCTTAAAACCCAAATGGCTGCCAATCGGTCGCAGACAATGCTCCAGGCTACCAAGTCTGTCTGGGCGCGTGGTGGTGTTACTGGTTTCTTTCAAGGACTCATTCCATGGGTATGCAAGCGAGTGTTAGTCTCTTTGTTCCATTCCTTACCTCGACCATCCTGCAGGCCTGGATAGAGGCTTCTACAAAAGGCGCCGTCTTGCTCTTCACTGCTTCCGAAATTGAGTCTGGTGCTATGGGTATGGGCATCAGCCCAGCTGCAGCCGGCCTCTTGGGTGGCATGGGGGGTGGTATCGCTCAGGCTTATGCAACAATGGGTGAGTGAATATCTCGTCGGATCGTTGATGGGCTGCAATGATGCACACACATCAAGGCCGATGCGCGCCGCTATGCTCTCACAAGCCTTGCTGTCCTTTGGGACCCATACGCTGTCCCTAGAACCTTGTCGTTTATTCATACTCTTGCTTGATAGGTTTCACCACCTGCATGAAGACTGTTGAAATCACTCGACACAAGGAAGCCGCGAGTGGAGTACAACGGTCAACCTTCCAAGTATTCATGGACATATACCGAAAGGAGGGCATTCGGGGCATTAACAAGGGCGTCAATGCAGTTGCTGTGCGTCAATGCACAAATTGGGGTTCGCGGTCCGTTGTTCATTGAAGCTTTTAAGCTTCCATCGACTGATCATGATTCAGTATGGGCTTTGCTCGATTGGCCGAGACAGTGATCCGGAATGCGCGCGGCAAAGGTGAACAGGAGAAACTGAGTGCGGTCGACAAAATACTCGCCTCTTCAGTTGGTGGTGCCTTGGCGACATGGAATCAGCCCATCGAGGTCGTCCGCGTTGAAGTATATTCTCTCCGCTAATCTGCTCTCTAGCACTGACACGTCACAAGATGCAATCGATGGCGAAGGCGACTGCCAATGCTAAACGTCCAGAAAAGCTCACCATTTTGAACACGTTGAAATTCATCTACGAAGAAAATGGTATCAAAGGTCTCTACCGTGGCGTTACGCCTCGCATTGGTCTTGGTATTTGGCAGACGATTTGCATGGTTTCTTTTGCGGACTATGTCAAAGTCTGGGTGAAGGGCGATCAATGATCGAGTGCTTGTCGTTAGATTCTAATCATAGAGAAATAGCCACGTCCGAGTTAATCATTCCTAGTTTTGATGTCGCAGTAGTTCTCGGCCGAACTAGAAGCGATGCCATATGAGATGAATCGGCCCTAATAAATATGTACCTGGTTGCCACTGCCATCCAGCTCGCTTGCTCCTCGCCTTCCCAACAATGACAATGAATGCACAGATCCCACCGAAAGTCCCATTGCACCCTCTGCTGGCCCAGTATCTGGTCCAGCTCGCCAAGAACCCCCTTCGTACCAAGGCAATAACATCAGGTCGGTGTCCCCCATTTTCTGCACCTGGCAGGCATGTATGGTTCATGATCGTCGCAGCAATTATCTCGTTCCTCCAGGAGGTCATTGGGTCGAATGCCGCTGGTCTTCCTCCCAAGCCAACCCCAAAGGATGCTTCAGTACTCTCCAAAGCGCTCGCACGCGCGCACATCGACGTCAAAGCATTCAAAATGGCTTTATACGGCTTCTTCGTGTCCGCACCACTCAGCCACTACCTCGTCGGCCTTGTGCAGAAAGCATTTGCTGGAAAAACCGACCTCAAGTACAGGTTGGGACAGCTGTTGGCGAACAACCTGCTCGTTGCACCCATCCAGACTGCCGGTCAGTTCTGTCTCGTACGATCCCGGGGTCACACTTGTTGACGATTTGGTTAGCCTTCTTGGCTTCCATGGCTGTGATCAATGGTGCCAAGTCTGTCGAGGACGTCGTCCGCACAGTTAGAGGAGGTTTCTTCGCGGTCATCCAAGTGTGTCTCTTTTTTTCTTTCCGCCTCTCCTCGTAGCGCCTGATCATTTCTGAAAGGTGAGCTGGGTCGTCTCACCCCTGTCGATGGTAATTGCCCAACGGTTCATTCCGGTCGAGGTAGGTGAATGGTACGTTCGGAACTACAGAAAACTGACGAGATGCTAGCTCTGGGTCCCTTTCTTCAATGCTGTCCAGTTTGTTCTCGGAGTTGGTCGCTTCTTGCTTGTATTCTTTCAATCATTGACTATCTACTAGACAGTCCTCAATGCCAAGGCAAAGAGGCAACGCCTTGCCGCCGCAAAGAAAAAGGAAGAAGAAAAAGAACGAGAGCGTGCAGCCTCTGCTGCGGCCAAAGCCGAATGAGCGTCGATCATCATACCCTAACCATCCTTGTTTATGTAACCTATCATTTCTTGGCTATATTCACATTATGGGTACCAAACAGAAACACTACCGAGGAACATCCCTTATTATCATACGTGGGTGAGGGTCCGAGGGTCCTTGCACATAACGGTGTCTCGTACACCATTGATTGTGACTTGTCCCCAGTTCCCCAACGACCGTTTCCATTTGCCAACCTGAGAGCGCATAGGCGCCGGGACGCGTAGCCCACAGCTTCGCTTCAACAGTAGTTGATTGTGAAGGGTCTAGTGTGCCTCGAAGGGTAAGCCTTCCCACATAGCACGGCGGAAGAAGATCACTACAAGTGGATGAGCAAGAGCAACTATCGAATTAGAAGTACTTGCCGGTACTCCAAGTTCTGTTTGCCCCTCGCATTAAATGTAATCACGTAGCGGGATGGGTGTGTTAGCGAATGATTCCTCAGATAGAATTTCACAGGTGCAAGGCATGGTCTGATCCGAGTAAGCACGGAAACTGAGGCCGATGTAATACGACGCACCCGATACTGAAATCATGCACTACCACGCCATCCTGTATCGTGACGACCAGGGGATTCATCTCAGCATTCCATTCACTATCACGAATCGATTGCAGTATCTCCATCTTCTCGCGCTGGGTCTCTGCATACATGCTCCGCTTGACTTTGGCGCTCTCCACGTCTTCAATGACCTGCTGAAGTGCCGCATGACCTGCGCCGAGATTCAGGCCAGGGAGTAGAACAAAGCCCGTTCGTTGTTCGAAGGGCATCTCCCAGAATATTAAGAAATTCACAGAAAAGGGGTTGAAAAGAGGTAAAATTTGAGGATGAGTGCCAGCCGGGATATGCGGATGCGATCGAACTGCCAAGCCGGCGGCCATTCTCCTCTTCTCCGCCAGAAAGAGAGACGAGACAGCGGGATCATGTATCGAAATACAGGAATCATGCTGGAGAGGTGTGTCAAAGTGAATATATGATTCCATAGTCATGTGTGGCTTACAACGGAGGTATGGAGACACATAAGCTCCAAGGGTGGTGGGTCTTCCAGTCCAATGTTGCGACCGCTCAAAACGTCGCCAAAAGTTCTCGAGACAAAGGCAGCCGTGGCATCTATACAGGCAAGGGAATCCAAAGGGGATGTACTGAACGACATACTCATCAGTTGTGCGGGCTGTAATAACATACTAATAGTCCTGGTTAGCCTCTGTAGCAAGATCACACTTGGAACTCACGGTAAAAGTGGTGGCACGTGGTGGCATTCCCAGGTAGGGCTAATGGCAGTGACCTGTTTGACTCGCGTAGGCCTCGAAGACCGATTAGACATTTCAAGGTGGACGAGAAATGCACCATCGATCGAAGGATTGGAAGAGAAAGTTGCCGACAATTCTAACAATGGAGTGACACGATAGGGTCTCGCCACACGTGTACAGTGAAAGGCGCGGCCTCCAGTCTAAAGATCTCATTCAGTATACAGAAGCAGGACATAGATATCATGTGTCTACCTCTCGATATATGAAGAGCAAGCAAAGTTGCTGGGATGCAACATGGCCAGGACGCCATGTGAAAGTGACGACAGTGCTGTCACCCGAGTGAAGTTCCTTATTGACGGGTACAGCACAGGGACTCCACGAAGAAAATTTGTTGCTTATACGTAGCGTTTCGCTGGAGCCAGTTGGCACCAATACTAGCGAGAATGAATGATCGGTCCAACAAAATATCTTACTAGAAACTCACGCGGTTCGCTTTCCGATGGCTCTAGCCACATCTGGTCCTCGGAGCCACCCACCAACCATATTTCACCGATAGTTTTGCACCCTGCGTTTGTCATCCAAAGCTTCATTGACTTGTATTCACCTTCATTAAGGACGAGCAACTCATTGTTCTCAAACGAGACAGCGAGTTCTTGGCTTGCCTCTTCGACGTCGGTTCCAATCAATATATCTGGAGCGTACGCCACGGTTTGTCTTTGTTGAGGCGTATCTTGTAGTCGCCTACCACGTCGCGCGAGGGATTCGCGGGCGGGAAACAGACCAAGGAAGTCATAGGTGAGACTGGGGATAGTTAACGAAGCTGCTTGCGAGACTTGGACCGCGATTGAAACCTGGATAGTAGGGATTGAACATAAGATGTTGTAGAGAACGTGGTTCCAAGGCGGAGGCATGAGTTTCAAGGGTTCCTCTTTTTTTTTTGGTCTCTCACCATACGACTTTCCTTCGCACCAAGGACAATTTCATCCACGCGTTCAACAGTGATATACTCGTGATTCCACAAAGTATCTCTGCCCCTCGCTTCAGGGGCGAGTGCTAGGTTCGTAAGAGTTACTTCCGTGTCCAATGGGTTTTGTAAAGCGATGTCTACCCAAAAGGGTTCTAGGGGGGGAGATGAGAACCTATATTATCAAACTTGTCAGTACCATAGTATGACTCACCGCCCACAGCGGCCCTGCCACTCTTCTCAAGCGTCTCCTTGCCACGAGTTCTCCAAAATGTTGTCCATGTCTCTTCTCTTCTTTCCCACTCCACCTGGTCCCCGCTGGTAGAATCCCGAGCTAGCCGAGCACGGCTCAAAGCTGGGATCGCAAAGGTTATCGGCAATTCCAAATCATGAGAATCGACACCTTGATTAGAGATCGACTTCAAATGCTACACCAGAATTAGGGCCATATTTCTTTTCCAATAGTAACGCACCGAGAATGCAACCCTGATATCTTCCAATAAAACTTTATCTGAACTGGCTTCCACATTGTCTTCTCCACTTGGATGATCGTTTCTGACGAGTAATTGGGAGGACGCGGAGGAGCAGCGTAACTGGACAAGGAAGAACCTGACTGCACTCTTGATGTCGCCAGTCGTATATAATAATCTCCCTTAAACAACCTATCATCAACACCGATAGGGCGGGAAACTAGTCGCCTAACCTAGCGAATGTTCGATGCCCGGCAAGACTGCCTCGAATCCTATGAGCTGCGAGGAAAGCTGCCCTTCTGAGCTCCAAAAGGATGGTGATAACGACTTTTGGGGCTGGTTGCTGAAGAGTTCATGCGCTTTACGTAGAAAAAACATCGTCAGGGGTTTCTAATGTAGTTTAATGTGACTCTCCGCGGTATGAGATTGAGTGAGGACCCACGATGCCGCATTTTTCGAGTCTACTAGCAGCGAAAAGGTACCACAACGCAGCCCTCCGCCGTGCATTTTTCAGAGTGCTTAAAAATGCTGCGTGAGCGAGAAGTAATGCTGCTGGTGGTTCCTCGGCCTTCAGTGTCGCTGTCCCAATGAGTGCCATTCTACGAAGACGTGAGGTGAACCAAGACCTACGTTTCCTGCTGCCCATACTAGCCATTTTTCGCCTTCCAGAGTGTCTCCGAAGAAGTCATTCGCGGAAATACCAGCTTCCCAGCGAACTGCGAATTTGAGAGCTTGCACTTGGGCCTGAGGGGACATATCCGATCCAGGTGGATGCACTGTAGAAAGTGCATGCGAAACATGCACCACAATAGCGGGGGAAGGTGACAGAAGGAGCGGTAAAATGTCCTAGATACACTTAGTTCCATTGATAGAATAGATGCAGATGATTGGAATTACCGAGCCACCCCTGTTTTCCTTCCGCAGAGACTCCCATACACTTATCGCAAGTTTGTAATCACCCAAAATGGTTGCAAATTCTGCAAGGCGTCGTAGCTGAGAGGGAGGAACGATTAAAGTACTTGAGGCAGACGCCAACTGAGATGCACTATAAGATTGCGACCGGGACGGGAGGGAGGAAGTAGAAGGGGAAGAAGTGTGAGTGGAATTCTGTGGAGGGGGGACACTTGAACCAAAGAGCTTGCGAGTAGAAGAGAAGAGGCGTGACGGGAGTCGTCGACTAGATGAGTATGCTTCATTCCATTCTAATACACATTTTTCCATCCAGGGAACAAGACTCATGACGACAAATTCTCGGGTGAAACGGGCCATTTGCTGAATGTCTGGTTCCGACAGTTTCAAAAAGTTTGGTGAGAGTGGCAAGGATGCTGTGGAATGGGAAGGAGAAGTCGGGGGTGCATTCTGCCAAGTTTCAGAGGAAAGTGGTGGGAGACGAGGCGGGAGGGCGGGAACTGGGACAGGGGGCGGTGGGGGTGACGGAAGGGATAAAGGAAGAATGAAGGCATGCAGACCGTACTGTTTCTTAACGGCGTTGAAAAGGGCTCCAGCCCTAGGGGAGAGGTCAAGAAGTGGCAGTAGAGGCGGGGTGAAATGACGTACTCCTCATCAGACAGGGGAGATCCTCTTGGATGGACGATGAGAATGTAGAGGAGATGGGTCGTATCGACCCACGAGGGAAACTCCAGCACACGAGAATGGAGGGCTGTGATAGCTTGCAGTGGATTGGGGGCTGTAGTGGACACGGCTAGAATGACTAGGGGCGCCGTCAGCGAGAGAGGAGACGGAAGAAGGCAGACAGACTCGAGAGGGGATGGTTCCAACCGTCAAACTTGGAGGGCAGGTGATCCGCTTCGGTGCAACGAGAGAGCTCGTCCCACCAGGGTGTGTGAGTGGTGTACCGATCTGGGTGGCCATCTAGCTCCTTGAGCCAGTGGGTGCATTGCGTGGAGATTCGCTCGCCGATCCAGTCGATGGTTCTGGCGGCGCGCTGCTCGTCGTCTTCGGTGCATGCGCGTTCTGTGTCAGCGAGATCGGAGAACCTGAGGGCAAAGGACGGGTGTGAGATGGTGGTGAGAGATGTCGTGCGAGTAGTCACTGGGGGTAAAGGGTGAGCTCGGTATGAAGGAAAGCAGTGAGGGGATACCTTGAGGGAGCGGAGAGAAGGACTGGAGGATGTCGTGGAGGGGGGGTAGAGAGGCGTCGTGGAGGAGATGGACGAGGTCTGGGGAGGGGAGGAGGGCGACGTGCGGGCTCAGCGACGACGGCAGCGGCGGGCCCATCGCTCTCTGGGGGGAGGAGGATATCGACAACCTCATTTTATGACAACCATAAAATATAAATAAATAAATAAATAACTCGATCAAAAGCCACCACTCAAAAGACCGAGGAGGAGGCCACCCACGAGTCCGCCGAGGACGAGGTTCGCGACGGGAGGCCCAGATGAATATCCTGGATGACTCGGATGGTACGGCGCATATCCACCGTGCTCTCGCATGTACATTTCCCGCTCCTCGAGCTGCCGCATTCTCGCCAGTCTCGCCTCTTCCTCTGCACGCGCCGCCTCCACAGCCCGCATGTGCCTCCGTTCTTCTCGCTCTTGCTTGGTCCCGATCGCCTTGTCCTTCAGTCTCCCAAACACCCCACGCTTGTGATCTGCGACATCGCGATGTTGTGAAGGTCCAGCTTTCTCTCCGTCCTCGGGGGCATGTCGCCCCGTTGCGTCGTACGGGGGCGGCGCATCGAGGTTAGATCTAGAAAAAAATGTGGCTCTCACTTCCGGGTGTTCGCTAAGAAACTGTTCGTCTTCATAGGGGTGCACCCAGATAGCCCGAGGAGGACTCGCCCCGGTATCAACCTTGCGAATCGACTCAGTCATCAGCTTGGACAGCGAACGAGAGGGGACACACCCAGAACGGATGGTTGTAATTCGAATCATGTTGCTGGATCCAACCATGAGGCAGAGGCTGGCTGGCCATAACGATGTTGGGCGAGAGACAGGCCTGACCTATTCTTATTCGTGTCTGCACGTGCTGTGGGGCTTACTTACACACCCTCATTAGGACACACCCCTATGCCACCCACACCAACAGGTTGCCAAACTGCCAGGCATCCATCCTGAGCCCGTCCTTTCTCACACCGTATGCATACGAAGGAACCGTATCGTTTCCTCTATCTTTTGGACCTTTTCTTCCATCGGCATCTACCATGTTGCCACCAGATGAGCACTCTCGCATACCCGATTGATCCCGAACCACATACCTCAAAGAATAGGTGCATCTGCTTGCGTCGCTCCTCGTTCACAGCTTCCTGCCGCGCGATGGCGTCCACAAAATGGTGAAGGTCTTCCCTCCGGTCGCGACCTTTCACCGCCTCCACCGCCTTGAACTGGCCAATCCAGCCATCCTGTGCGACTCTGCCATTGCTTCGGTCCATCTTGAAATCCGCCCCACCTTCAGCCCATTCCTCCCGAACACCCCAACCATTGTCCCTTCCGCACGATGACCCGGTGGCATCCGAGGCGACGCCGGTAGAGGCCACACCCCAACCACCCCCCTGTCCCGCCGAACAGTCAAACGCATTCGGTCCCCATGTCTCATCGTCCCTGCAAGGCTGACCCCACACCTGCTGTTCGGAGGGGAACACCTTCCATCCTCCTAACATCCCCAGCACTTCGTTTGCAGTCCTCCATCCTCCATCTCCCTCCATCTTCTCCAGAAACTCCTCCAACCGAAGCACTTCACCTTTCTCCGCCGCGTCGATACCACGCTGCCAGAAAGGCACCAAATCAAAGACGTGGTCAACGTGGGCGTGCATCTCCCATTGGCGCAGACCTTCCGAAGTAAGAGGAGGATAGTCAAACTTGTCTAAAGTCTGCAAGTGGTTCTCCGCAATACGTATTCCATCTGCTCCATTGACTCCCTCGTCGTTTTCCACTGTGGAAAGCCCGTGGTCGTGGGCAGTTCGTCCGTGACGTAAGGCAGCCTTGAGATTAGGGAAGAATACTCGGCCTCTGCGGGTTGCGGGACATGTGGTGCAAACCCATCCTTGACCTTCAACACCAGTACCGTGTGTCAACCATCCAGCCACTCGGCAAGCAATAGCGGGGACGACTCACCCTGGCATTTCTTGAATGGCCCTCGTTGAGCAGAGGTGGGAGTAGGCATCAAGTTTACATGAGCAGTTCCTCCCGCGACCGCTATATATGTCTCATCCCAAATTAGGTATATATGTATCTGCTCTACTCCGTGCCACGTCTTGTTACATATCCACATCCTGGAGTTACCAATACCTCAGTGTGTACTAACAGAGCCCTGCGCCTGCTCAATACGTGAAATTACGACGGCCCACGAAGAGGGCTAATCCACGTCCCGTTAGGCCACAGGGTTGCCGGCATGGTGAAATCCCCAGGGTTCCCGTTGCTCGCGTACTGTAGAGTATCCGTCAATGTTACCAGATACAGGTTCAGAAATATGTTTGCCTACGGCCAATCTGAAAAAATGGGGTAGCGCTACCTCCAATCCAGCAAGGGAAAAGTTGAGAGCGTTGCCTACGTAACGCTCCACGTCGTCTACGAGAAGGGCAAATCCGTTCCAACCTTGGTCAGACAGGCTGTCCGGCACACGAGCCCAGGAGATTGTTTGATCTGCCAGGGTCATTGATGCATTATAATTCGAGGAGTTGGTAAGAATTGTCGGAAGTGGCGAGCCAGTCGGCCCATCGTTGACGAGCTACGAACCAGTCAGTCTAGTAGTAGCGATGAAGTAATTCGGAACGTACATCCGCTGCAGTCTGCAAGATAGAGGCAAAGCCATAACCGGCAACGCCATTCAAAAACATTCCGGGCAAAAATCCTTGATAGACGGCAGAAGGGCGGGTCGGGAATCCGGTTCCAGGGAAAAGTACCATAGAGATAATGTAGTGGTGCAGACGCAGCTGCAACCCTGGCAATAGGCCCAGAATGAGAGTGACCAAACCACCCATGGCGTACCAGCCCAGATAATACGGCAGATAACCGGTTTTTCGAATGACGCGCAGTTGATTTACGACAATAACAAGCAAGACCAGGACAATGATGACGAGTGCGGTGAGACCACCGGGTTGTTGAGTGATGTCATGTGCTGTAAGACGATCAATGGGTATCCGTGCCAGAGTGAGGTTGACGAGAACCCCAGTCCAGTAGGGGGCAAGATACCATATCATGGCCTCGAAAGGAGCGTTTGTGAAAGTGGGTAGCGTGAAGCGAACCGCAACCCTCCAAAAACCGTAACAGACAAAGAGTACTGGAAGGAACGCACCAAAGGCCACATCCAATGGGGGTGGTGTGGCTTGCGGTTGTGAAAAAAGAGCGACGTGCCAAAATCCGATGCACACAAGGCACCAATACAGTACAATGGCTTTAGGCCGAAGAATGAGAAATAAACAGCATGTGACTAGAATGTTGAAAGCCAGGGCAGGGTCCCGAAGGTCCGTGCAATGAGTGAGAGAAGTAGAGGCAGAGAATCGGAAGGACAGGGGGAAGACAGAGGGAAACCCGACAGAAGTGAGACCGGATGCAGCGACGGGTAGATAATTGGTGAAATTCCCAACAAGCTGAACGGATGCACAACCTCCAGTGGAGTCGCTGATGAAACCACTGAGAGCGTTCCACTAAGTGCGAGGTCCTGAGCTGCACGACCGGACTCACGCTTGAATTGCAGAGGAGCAGATGAAACTATCCCCTCGATACGTCTTTTGTGTGTCCCCACCACCAACCAGAAGGGGTACGAATCAAGCTGCAAGTCTCCGACAAGACGGAGGTTCTGGAGCACAACAGAACTGCACTGAGCGGGGCAGCGGAAATCGAAGGACGTGTTTGTGAAGGGAGCACAGAGTTCACCATTGAGACCACACCCAGCATTTTCTGTCCAGAAAACAGAGGTGCAATCGACAAAGGAGGAGGAAGGCGTGAGGAACCACTGAGCACGGGTAAGGAAGGCGAAGCCGATAATATAGGCTGGCACAAGGAGAGCGAACAGCCAAGGTGCGGTGAACGGACGTGTGAGCCACAGTATCGTCGGCTCAAGCGCGACGGGGAATGAGTGACCTCGGAAGTGATAAGTGCGGGCGAGGAGGGGGATGGGATCTGGATGTACAAGGTGAGAGAGGGAGAGACACAACGGAAGCTTGGCTCACTAGGGAGGTCGATCTTCGGTCGCGGTCCCCTCAGGTAGAGAAGAGTTCTGTGGAGCGCTCGATGGAGTCGGGGCCACGTCGAGGCCAAGTATGGGTGGACGCCAATGAACCTGGGGGTGTGCCAAGCACGAGGGATGAGACCACCGCTCTCAAGTTCTGTCTTTGCAAATGCTGCCTCGGTCGTCAGGTTCACATGAGTGGACTGAGGAGGTATCTGGGCAGGTTCACGCTGCATGGGAGGCAAAGGGGGACGATCTGTCAGTCGGCCCCTTTCTATCAGCAGTTCGCAGCGACTGTTGGCATGCTAGTATTACAAATCTCTAATCGTGACGAGGACAGCGTTTCCCGCATGGCAGGTGTCAGACCACGCCAACTACCGGCAGACTCAGGACCGATCATGCCAGTGCGACTGAACACTTACGGTAGTCATACACGAAGCGCGCGTGGATTGGACCATCCTGCTTCTCAGGTGAGGAGAAGGTAGTCCGTCTAACATACCGCCTTTCCCCGTCCACCATCGCGAAGCCCCATGTCTAGTGGAGGGCAGGTAAGAACGAGTGGAGCGATGAATACAAGACAGATGTGACCTGCATCACTTTCCACGTGTAGCTGTTCTTGCCAGGAGTGCTCCATGAATTGGTCAAAACGATGTCGTCCTCGATGGTATCCTGAGTCCAGCCCTCCTTCAGGAACCCGTCCGTGATGTCCTCTACCGGTATCCTGCGGGACTTTCCCGTCACAGGACCAAAAATATCGTCGTGGTCCTCACGTTCATGCCAATCTAGAATGCGGTTCTCATTGGTGGCAGAAATGCCCCCGGACAGCGTCTGGTCGATGTCGATATGCTCGACTCCGATTTCGTCCGTAGTGTGTTCTATGGCAAGCGTGAGAGTGAACATGGCGATGGCACGACGCTTGAACCAAGACACGCCCTGCAGCCGGAGGATATCCTCGGTGCTGTCGCTAAGGGCCTTGTTCTGTCGTTGGCGGAAAGTAAGCGACAACGACTACGGACGGTAGAATGAGGTTGACCATCAGAAACTTGCCGCTCATCGCCTTGGTGTTCACGTTGGGTGGTGCTGCCATGGCGAGGTTTGAGAGAGAGAGAGACGGCGGGGGATGGCTGACACGCAGTTCATCTTTTATACGGTATGGAACATCACGGACAAGTAGAACTGGACTTGGGCTCGAATACGGTCACCACCCTCCAGACCGCATCCGCGCCTCGCTCCCAAGCTTGGGGTCCCTTCGCATCATGACCGGCAAACTCCACCATGAGGCCCTGCTGCGACCACTCACACCAGATGTGGATCGACCCGCTCGATGGGCCCGTCCCACCACCCTTCCTGCTCGGCTCTCCCAGCCACCTCACGAAGTCCTTGCCGGTGGTGTCTTTCGCGATCACGACCGGAGTCGTTCCCCCCAAGTGCAACTCGATCGGTAGATTGGGATGGGCAGAAAAGGGGGGTCCTCTGGATATGGTGGGCTCGTTCACGCCGGGGACATTGTAAATGTCTACTGCCTCCAACCGCAGATCACCATCCTGGAGCTGCTCACGCCTTAAACCGGTCGTGGGTGTGTACCCGTTCTGGGGAGAGAACTGGAAACTGACGCCGAGCGTCGAGTAGCTGAGGTAGACGATGTCGGAGTAAGATTTGACGTCTGGAGCGGGAATGTCGCCAGCGACGAGTGTGTCGAGGTACTGGACGAGGACATCCGCCGAGGGTGACTTGCCAATGAGATCGTTGACGTTCATTCCGAGTCATTCAAGCTCCGATTGTTAGGGCCTCGCCATCGCCCTCGCCGTCGAGCACGATGGCCCGCCCCCTACCAAAAATTGAGCCCAGCGATAATACAGACAATCTGTCCATAGTATCAGCGTACAATCCTCTCCGTATCGCCATCGTCGTTCTCCGCAAGTGTCTCGTGCGCCTCTTTCCTCCCAGTGTCTCGCTCAGGATCGCCTCCCATCTCGTACCCTTGTTTGTCTGCTTATCCTTGATCCCGCTTGTCCTTTTCTTCTCCCTCTTCTCTGGCTGGTACATATGGAAAAATATCCCTGTTGCCTGGCAAGTCCCTATCTACCTCCAATACGGGTCAGTCCTCCTTTCTCGCCCTCCTAAGATTGCTGACCTCGATTATAGCGATGGTCCTTTGCCCTACGCCGAGCTATCGCTACCCCCCCTTTCCACCGCTCAGGCATACGATGTGTCCCTTCAGTTGGTCCTCCCCACATCCGAAGCCAACTTTGCGCTTGGAAACTTCATGACCACGCTGTCACTTTCCACACCTTCCAACAAGACCCTTGTCGCGGTGAGCAGGCCGGTGTGTTCATCCTGTTTTCTTCTCGTGTTTTTCCCTCTCATCATGCTCAAGGCTATCGTACTTCCTCCCAAGCGTGCTACTTTCCCGTTCTCCTCCATCCCACGTCTCATTGATCTGGATATTCCCTTACTGTATTCCTATGTCCCCGGAATGTCTAACATGAATGCAAGGATCGACCTTGGCCGAAGGGACGGCTGGAAAAGTCTAGGTAATGGTGAAGGTCGCGAACTCAGCGTTTGGCATGCTGTCCTAAGGGGTGCTATCAAGCGCCATGGGGTTCGGTATGCTCCTATCCCTCGGTGTAAAAATCGTTACCGATGCTTTTTGCCTATCAGTGGTCTAGTGTCTCGCTTCCCCCTCACGTTTGCACTTGTCGCGTCCGCTTCTTTCTTCTCGCTTTCTGTCATCGTCTTAGCCGCATCCATCCTCCCTGTGGTTCGGACGTATGTTTCCACGGACGAAATACCCGAACCCAAGGAAGACAGGCCCGCCCGTATCCGAAAGCGCCCACGCAGAAATGTTGCCAGTGAAAGTCGTGTTCCCAACACTGTCAGTTCTAACTGTACTGCCTTTCATGAACTTTAGTCATTCCATTTACAGGTATACAAATCCGAGGATGTTTCCGCCGATGTTCGTTCGGCCTTTGCGTCGGATGACTTTTCTCTCAAGCGGCGGCGCTCACGCATGTCTGATGTTCACTTGGATTCTGAAAACTAGGTTTCGTTCAACTCATCATCCGTTGGGGCCCTGCAGATAGGCTAGATACAGACCAGAAACAGCGGTATTCATAAGTTTTATCAAATTAGGACACGAGTTAATTCGCATCGATGATTCAGTACGACAATGTATTGTCACACCTTTGTCTCCTCCCATTGACCCCGGCAAGCGGTAAATTTAGCTTGTACCCCTAATAACTCGTGACAATAGGTTTATCGTGGGCCTGTTCCGGTGGCCCAGCGATGATCACGCTCTGCCTTTCCTTTCTATTACAACCACGACCTCAGTTCGGTCCGGTCATTGTCAGCAATGAGCTCCCTACAAGCTGATTCGTTGTTTGCTGTTGCGGGCAAAAGTCGTTCTTGTCACTGGTGGATCCCGCGGGATTGGGAGGATGGTGAGCACGACACCCACAAAGAACCCGCAACCATTCATCCCTCCAGATTGTCTCTGCCTTCGTCAGAAACGGTGCTACCGTGAGTCTCTGGGTTCTTGGCAGATCCTTTTAAGTTGATGGAGGGTGATGTTACACTGTAGGTCTACATTTCGACACGTTCAGCTTAGTTATGCAACGAGTCTGCAGCACAACTTTCCACCCTCGGACCAGGCACGTGCGTGCCCATTCCTGCGGATGTTTCCAAGCTTTCAGAGGTGGAACGTCTGGTGGAGGAAGTCAAAGCCAGGGGAAATGTTCTCCACGTCCTTGTCAACAATGCTGGGACAGTATGGGCTCAGCCCTTGGATGAATATCCGGTCGGTCTATTTTCAGGGTTTCTTGACCCAGTCTGAACGCGAGGCGCAGGAAAAGGGCTTCTCGAAAGTCCTCACGTTAAATCTCCACAGAGCCTTTACTTTGACACAGAAATTCTTACCCCTCCTCCGCGCTGGTGCTGCTCAGGGTGGTCAAACTGGGAACGTCTTCAATGATCCATCCCGGATTATCCATGTACGCACAGGACCTCGTCTCTTGACTCAAAAACCCACTCCATCAGATTGGTAGTATTGAGGGTCTGAGCGTTCCCGACCACGACACCTATGCATACTCTACCGCGAAGGCAGGACTTCATCACCTGAGTCGGCACCTCGCGGGTCGGCTTGGGAAAGAGGGAATATTAAGCAACACTATTGCCTGTGGTGTGTTGGATTCTCATGTGTAATCGAATTGGCCAATTTGATCGTCCCCATCCCTAGGAGCCTTCCGGAGCAAATGTAAGTCCCTTGGTTTGCGAGTCTGTGTGAGTCTAGATAAGGGGTCATCTGAGCAGTGACTGCGGAAATGTTGGATACTGCGGGGGATATGTTTACATCACAAATTCCGGTCAGCCGCCTGGGCACTGCAGAGGACATTGGAGGCACCGCGCTTTTCCTCGCAAGTCGGGCGGGTGCGTACGTCAACGGCGCAACAATTACCCTCGACGGGGGCTTTCTGGTCAACATGCCATCATGCAAACTCTGACCCCAGTTATCATCAGTTAGTACGTGTCTTTGGCGTATATTATACCAAGTGTGTAATTATGTACTAGACCCTTGCGGTTTACCGAACTCAGTTTCTTTCTTTACTTCTGCTTCGGGTTCGTGATCAATACCTGGCTTCGGTGAGCTGCCTGTCCCCACCTCTCCCCCGAGGCTCCGTACCATATCTGCTGCCTCATCGCCATCAAGACCAAGATCCGCGACTAGCTGCGCCAAGTCATCGTCCGTGACTCTTACACCCTGCAATCCAAAGCCTTCGATCTCCGTACTGATATCAAAATCGTTCCGTTTGTTCACTGGCTTCAGGGGGGTGTCGGGATCTTGAGGGAAAAATTTGGGCTTATGATGCTCCGGAGTCATCTGAGACACAGGGACCGCTCCCGGGACACCGACAGGTTTTGCGACCGGTGCGGGATGGTCCTCATCGACCTCTGCATTCCAGCTCTCCCGAAGTCGCAAGAAAAAGTCTAGTTCGTCGTATTCGACGGCCTCTTCACTGTTGGCTGGAGATCAGCAGGATGGATGGCAGGCAAAAGAGGCGATGCCAACAATGCATCAAAATCCTGTGCACGATCATCAGTTGTCATGCGCGTCTAAATTGTAGTCTACGCACGCCTGGGTACCTGCCCCCGACGAGTATACCGGGTAGCTGTTGCTTATCTGCACCGGATTAGAGCTGAGGCAGTTACTGTCGCACTCGACATCACGAACCAAGTGGGGCCTTTCTCTTCCACAAGCGTTTGGCACCTTCGTCTGAGGCCAAGTCGTAAGAAGTGAACGGGATCTTCTTGGTCTGCAGTATACGCAAGATATATTCTATGCAAAGGATCCGTGACTCTCGACCACAGTCCAGTGGTAAAGGCGACGCACGACTGACCTTGACGCTTTCGGAGGACAGGCTGGGAGGCGATTGTGGTGAGGAACACCTGGATCGGCGGTGAAGGCATGTCTGAATGATCAACCGACGCCGTGAGCAACTCGCCAAGCCACCAAGCCCATCTGTCCAACTACCGTTATCAATGACCTTATCCGTTCTAGTTGTCTGTCTGGGTAACATCTGTCGCTCTCCCATGGGGGAAGCAGTACTCAGACATGAAGCCGCAAAGCGGGGAATAGACATCAAGGTCGACAGTGCGGGTACTGGAGCATACCACGTTGGCGAGGATCCAGACTACAGGTATACCTTTGACGTCGACATGATCATGGATGCTCCTAATCAACTATCTGGCGCTGCAGGACCATTTTGACGTGCAAAAAGGTGAGATTTCCAGATCGCGACGAACTGCAGAACTCGGATTGACTGTGATCCAGCACGGTGTCCCGATCAACCACTCTGCACGCCAAGTGAAAGAAGCAGATTTCAGTAATTTCCAGTACATCCTCGCTGCAGACGATTCAAACTTTCGCAATTTGACCGCAAAGACACCGGGAGAAGGAACTGCGACCGTGTGTCTCTGGGGATCATACTTAGATAACAAGCCCATCTCAGACCCATACTATGGAGATATCGTGAGGTCTTTGTTTTAATTCAGGCCAAGGACTGATACCGTTCGATGTCATAGGCCGGATTCGAGCGATGTTTTGAACAATGCACAAAACTTTCCGGGGCTTTCCTCGACGAGGTTGTCAGCAAAAACTGACAATACTTGGACATCCATATCCAGCGTTCCTATAGCACAATGTAGAATACAACCATGTTCGACACAGCAATAACAGCATGTCAATTCAAAGTAGGCATGTTTACTGACGCACGACTACTTATGGCATCTTCAGCCCTCCAGAGGCTTGTAGTAGTCTGGTGTTGGATGTCAGCATCCCACGAAATACCACTTAGCCAGGAATGTCAACCTTATTTTGTGTGTAGAAATTGATCCCACTATGTACACATTAGTTCATTACTTCTCACGTAATGGTCGAAGGTGGAACTTTACCTCTTGCCATAGAATCCAATGTCGCCCAGGGCGCTCCCTTTGTTACCACTCCAAGCAAACATAGGAAGAGGGACTGGTATAGGCACATTAATGCCAATTTGGCCAACGTTCACTTCTGTCTCGAATTTACGTGCAGTTGCGCCGGACTGCGTAAAAATAACAGCACCGTTGCCGTAGGGGTTTGCATTGATAATTTCAACAGCATCATCTAATGTGTCCACGGAGACAACGGTGAGTACAGGACCGAAAATCTCCTCACTCAAGAAATGTAAGACATAATGCGTTGAACGAGAGTAAACAGTACTGACCGGTAGCATTGCATGGTGGTCGTAGCTTCAATAATGGTGGGGCCAACGAAATTGCCATTAGGGTAGCCCGGTACAGTGATTCCCCGCCCGTCCAGGTGAATACGTCCACCGTCTGCTGCAGAAGATATGAGCCTTTCCACACGATTCTTGGCGGATGGCGAGATAAGAGGACCGCTATGTAATAATTGGGTGTGAAACCGGATTTACCCAGTATAAAGACCGACGTACAAGTCTGCACCCCCTTCGAACCCTCCGTTGACTTCAAGCCTCCGAGCACGTTCAACCAGCTCAGAGAGCCAGGATCGCGTGGTTCCAACAAGGACGACTGAAACGTGTTCTTTCTAGTCCGGGTCGCCTAGCTTTCCCGAGACATACTCACCTACAGACACAGCCATGCATCTTTGCCCAGCAGCTGGTGGACACGATTCACTCGTCTGGAAACTATGATTAAAAATGCCTTACCGCCGAAAGCTGCCCCTAAGATTGAGTTCAATGCGAGATTCCTATTTGCTATAAAGGCTATCAGCAACGGTGCATTGTTCAGTCACACAGATTTACCATCGGGCATCAACACTGCATGATTTTTGGCGCCCATATTCGCCTAGACAGGTCAATTCAAATACTTCATCTGGTGGAAGAGTAAGCTTACCTGAACACGTTTGCCATTCCTACTGCCTCTGGTCAAAGTTTAGCTATGGCGCTGGGGCGGCTATGCTACGCAACAAGTCCTTTGACTTGCCTTTCATATATGTGGCGACCGGCGCGGTCACCACCAACAAAGCTGATCGCCTTTATGGCGGGATGGTCACAGACAGCATTGACAGTGGGAACTGTTCCATGCACTACGTTGACGACACCAGCAGGCAGACCTGCCACACGATCGTTAGTACCTTCTCATGATCGATGTAGTCCGGATTTGTGTTACCTGAACGTTCACAGAGTTCTGCAATGATCATGGCTGCACCAGGGTCACGTTCTGAAGGTTTGAGGATGAGGGTGTTTCCTGTAACGGCAGCCATTGGGATAGTCCACAAAGGGATCATACTAAGAGGGATGAACGGCGAAGCAAGCATCGAGTGAAACGACACTACGTACGCAGGGAAATTGAATGGAGCAATACTGTGATGAATAAATACGAACGCGCAGATGCCACGACAGATAACTCGGTACTGACCTCGCGCAAACACCCAGGGGTACTTTGCGAACCTCGGTGTCCATGTCCTTGCTCACTGTAGGAAATAAGTCAAGTTCACTTTAGGCAAATGTCAGCAACACCTTCTATTTTATCTCCAAGTAACGTCGAAGTGATCCCAATCGCAGTTTCAACCACCTGGAGGCCGCGAAGGACGTCGCCGTGTGCGTCTTTATATAAGTGTCCATCAAAAGTTGCTACTGACAGATACAAAGATGGATGGGCGTACCTGCCAGAGTCTTTCCCTGTTCCAAGACGATGCTAGAGGCTAGAGCATCGGCGTTTTGACGAATTTGATTTTGTAATCTAGCTGGGCATGAGCTGGATGAGGACATGGACAGATGGAAGATGACGGACTCGATGGCGAAACGCTGGCGAGACATGACACTTTGTCTGCTCCAAGTCCTGAAGGCCTGGGAAGCTGCATCAACGGCTTGTTCAAACTCGGCCGAGGTGGTCTCGGGAACGCGAGTCAGCAATGTTTGTGTAGACTGGGGCAATGGAATGAATTAATAGGGATGAGAAAGTGACGGTGACGAACCGGATCGAGGACGTCATGCCACACGGTCGCCTTGCTCTCGACAAACTCTCCTCCAATGTAGTTCTTGGTGTTCCCACCCAATGCATGTGTGCCTTTCCACTCTGCAGACAGCTTCTCTGCCCTTGTATGCGCAGGTTGGCTCAAACCTGAGAGTGTCGCATATGCGCGACGGCATGCGATGGCGCGCGGGGCAAGAGTGCTCAAGGACATGGTGGCAAGAAGGAGGATGCTGAGAGTCGATCCGGCCGTAGTATCAGATCACGTGCAATGCCACTACGATCTGAGAGTGTATGGCTTCGATTCGACATCGCAGGCGGCGACGATGAACCCAAGTGCGAGTGCGAACGGCGCCCCCGCTAACCACTTTCCAGTCCAGAGCCATGCACTCCAAGTTCACCAGCAGGCCCAACACCGCGACCACTGGCCTCAGATGCTTCAGAATCAGCCCCAGCAGTTTCACTCGCCTGCTTGGCAGCAGTCACAGACGGTCCAGCTCCCGTCTGCTCCCACCTCGGTGGCCCAGATGCCATCCCAGAGCTATCCAAACTCTCACCAGTACTACCAAAATCCTAATCCCCCCCCTTTCGACTTCTCCCTAGTCCCCCAACAACTCGTACAAGATTTTTTACGTTTGAGTACACCCGTCGGTTCTTCCCCAAATGACGACACCATTCTCGCCCAGGCGCTTCACGAAAGTAGACAGACGGGCAAGACGTATAGACAAGCTCTTGAAGGTCTTCATGGTGTAGGTTTTGCCCCTGCCACTCACTGTCCTATTCGACTTACATGTCTCGAGGTCAATAACCACGCTGCAAACCTCTGGAAAGACTACTACCTCGACCACCACGACCGTTTCGATGTCCTTGTATCTCATTTAGCTGAGCAGCCAAAAACTGTCAAGAAGCCAGTTGTGCCCCCACGTGTCAAGGGTGAAGGCACATCTCACCAAGTTGCGCGAAAGCGACATCTTTCTCCTCCCCCTTCCCCTCCATTGCTCTCATCACCCCCACGTCAGTTCCCCCAGAAAAAGTCTCGCTCTTTAGCTCCTTTACAAACCTCGCGACGAAACCGTGTTACTCCCCAACTCATCACTCCTACGACCTCTGTACTGACTCGCCCCCTTAAACGCCCGAGGGCCACGTTTAATAGCCTCTCCGCACATTTGCCTTCTAATGATGTCCCGAATTTAATGCCGCCTCAAGTCCATATCCCCCTCCCAGACCCCCCTTCACGTTCCCCAACTCCTCCTACAATCATACAAGCTGGTACTAAAGGAAATAAATATACCAAGGAAGACCGTGCTTACTTCCTCAAGTTTCTTGTATGGCGATTGAAGCAAGATCCTTCGCTGACTAGGAGGCAGTTGTGTGAATTGCTTCATGAAAAGGTAGACAACAGCCACTTGTTTTTGCAGGCAACATTCCCTGACGAAGCAACTAGGTGCCCCATCATAGTGCCACTTCCTGGACTTCGCATTGGCACCAGCGTCACGATATTGCCGACAAAATCCTTACCGCTTACCACGGCAATCTCGGGGCTGATATAGGGGACGAGGAAGATCAGCAAAATGAAGAAGAAGAGGTGGAGGTGGAGGAGGAAATGGAAGACGACGAAGACGATGGTACTCCTTCTGAGGCAATGTCAACAAATGAAGTCTCACGTGGCCGGAAAAGCGCGCACCGTCCCGGAGGAACATTTTTAGACTTTGGTGACCCCAATGCCGATACAGAGGAGGACGAAGCTGATATGGGAGAACATGGCTCTCCGTTTACGAAGGGGGATTGGTGTACCCTCGCGCGATTCGTTGCCAAGAATCACTGGGATGAAATGTCGCCGAAGGAGCGATGGCAAACCTTTACTGAAACTGTACGTCATCGACCTCTCGATTATTCAATCAATTGTCCGCCTTTAGCTCATGATGGCTCAGTATGGGACCAAGCGATCCGGGAAGGCTTGGGCTGAATTCTACCGCAAAAACGAACTTGGTACGATCCCAATGTTTCATGATACCCGTTTCCCGCTCGCTAACCAACTCACCCTAGCGATCTTGAAATTATCCAAGAGGTACTCACCTGGATCCGGCAAAGATAATAAGGGTCGGCGTGGGCGTTCGTACCGGCGCAACAGACGGGAAGCTTCCCGTTCTTCGGACGAAGATCGGGAGACTAACGACGGGGAGGATTGATCTGGGCTGCAGCGTGGTCGTGATCCTGCGCCGTACACCAGTCACTCGTGTATTGTTACCTACACATTCCGCTAAGCCATGTCCATGTCAAGCGTAATGGGCTTGTGTGGGGCTTGTTTGCAGATTCTTGCCGATGGCACGTGGCCGCTATAAGTAGTCGAGGCGTTGGCGGGCAGCTCGCGTCAACACTGGTCGTTACTTGCCAACAACCAGTTTCATCTCTCGTCTAACCTACAATCACCACCCACAGTCTAATTGAGAGTCAACGATCAGCCATGGATGAGGCATACGATGTAATTCAACCCCAAGATCTGACGCTGGTTCTTTCACGTTATTGACTGGCTATCCAGGTCATCGTTCTCGGCACAGGTTTAACAGAGTGTATCCTGTCGGGTCTCCTCTCAGTCGAGGGCAAGAAGGTCCTTCACATGGACAGAAATGACTATTACGGTGGCGATGGTGCCAGCTTGAACTTGACCCAGGCAAGTTACGCGCCAACATTGTCAATGTTGGCCACAGCCGCTCACGTACATTGACATCTAGCTCTACCGCAAGTTCAGGCCTGATCAGCCCCCACCAGCAGAACTCGGCCGTGATCGCGACTACGCCGTTGATCTGATACCTAAATTCATCATCGCCTCGGGAGAACTCACCAAGATTCTCGTCCATACCGACGTGACGCGCTATCTAGAGTTTAAACAGATCGCAGGGAGCTTTGTTTATCGGGATGGTAGAATATCCAAAGTCCCGAGTACTGAGATAGAAGCTGTCAAGAGTCCTCTGATGGGTCTCTTCGAGAAACGTCGTGCTAAGAAGTTCTTTGAATTCCTGCAAGGATGGAAGGACGATGATCCCGCGACCCATCAAGGTCGGTGCTCTAGCCTGATTGGTTACATCGCTGAATCATTATCACGTCAGGCATCGACCTCGATGTGAACTCCATGGAAATGGTGTATGACAGCTTTAGTCTAGAACCTGGTACTAGAGACTTCATTGGTCATGCCATGGCTCTCTACCTTGATGACGAGTAAGTATTTGTGCGCAGATGATTACACTACCAGTGACACACTCCCTAGTTACATCACAAAACCTGCTCGTCCCACTTACGATCGAATCATCCTCTACACTTCTTCGATGGCTCGCTACGGCAAGTCACCATATATCTACCCATTGTACGGTCTTGGGGAGCTTCCCCAGTCTTTTGCGCGTCTATCCGCCATCTACGGCGGGACCTACATGCTTGATAAGCCAGTCCATGAGATCGTAACTGATCAGAGCGGCAAGTTTGTCGGCATTCGCAGTGGCGACGAGACCGTCAAAGCCAAGCAGGTCATTGGTGACCCTAGCTACTTTGGTGCTGGTAAAGAGGCCGAAGGCGGTAAATTACGCGTTGTGGAGGACGGCAGGGTCATTCGAGCTATCTGCATCTTGAAGCATCCAATCCCTGGCACAGAAGACAGCGACAGCGTCCAAATTATCATCCCCCAGAACCAAGTAAACAGACGAAACGGCATGTATTATGTGCTTGGTTCCTACATTCCGTGGCTCACGTTGCTATAGATATCTATATCGCTATGGTCTCATCAACGCACAACGTCTGCGCTAAGGGCGTGTATGTTGCCATCGTTAGCACTATTGTCGAGACGGATAAACCAGAACGCGAAATCGCCCCCGGGCTCCAGCTTCTTGGACCTATATTCGAGAAGTAGAGTTTTCGCTTTTGGAGTGGGACAGCGCTAAATGTATCAATCCTCTCAGGTTTGTAACAATTACCCCACTCTACACGCCTGTGTCCTCCGGGGAGGCTGACAACATATTCATCACTCGTTCTTACGATGCAACTTCCCACTTTGAAACTGTCGTTGAGGATGTCCGAGATGTCTGGAGGCGCGTCACGGGCAAGGACCTAGTCCTCAAGAAACGGGAAGCGGAAGCGGAGAAGTAGTTGTTCAAACAGTAGACTATGCGTAATGCGTGCTACAACACGTTGTACCCTTGTGAGGTTGTTTCGACCTGAACCCTTCTGTGTTTTCTCTACGGTGCGGTCAGCGAAAGCTATCAGAAAATGCGTCCATATTAAATTCTGGAACTTGAACATCGTGTTTTGCTGATCTTATCAAGCTTCCTAGCCCGGCTTTCCGAGCGGCAAGATCACTTTCCACCCTGATCGTCTCCTGCACCGTACCATGCGGAGCGGATCGCCTCTCTGATAGAGTCTCCTCGACATCCATGTCGATCAAGATAGAGAATCTTCTGCGTGAGAATGGACTGTCAGTTAGAGTCCGATGTGATGTGATTGGGGTTGGTGGCGTCTGTGTTTGAGCTGCAGCTTCCCGCGCGGCCATTGTTGGTCGCTCGAAGGACCATGAACGAACAAGGTGAAGTGCCAGAGCATGGCAACCTATGCGAGGACAAGCTGGGTCATGCAACCCGACAATACATAAATAATACCTACCCATGCGACAGAAGACTCGCGCAACTTGTAGAATAAAGTTAAACTCTCTTCTTCCAGAGATCTCGCTAGTTCCCGCCGCAGTTTGTAGCGTCTTGGAACGCAGTTGAGAGAACAAGAGAGCAAGACTTGGGTCATCAAAGTGTGGTTCACCAATCCCAAAGTTTCGCATTTCAAGAGAGTCAGCCAGATCCCGCAAGGGTGTCTAAGGAGTGTAAGACGACTGCAAGAATAATTAGAGTTCGTGACTGACCAGGAGGATCCTCACAGACAGATCTCTGCGTCGCAGCAGCCAGAACGCCCAACTTCCCAGCCACCTATTCCCCTCGCGAAGGGCAATCGGCAATACAGTGTTGTTCAAAATATCGCGCAAAACTTGCCCGTCATCGCCTTCGACCACACGCGCAAGGGCTACAGCGAGTTGGAAGTCAGAAAGTTGTTTTAGACACACGTTTACAGCGCCTTCTAAGCTGCCTCCGAGAAGGAAGAAGGCGGCTGCATACTCTGGACCCGAGTTGTTAGTAAAACCTCACAACAAGATACATCTACCAACCGAATCGCTGCTTGCTCAACAGAGCGTAAGCATTTTTTAGGGCCGCAGTCTTCCAGCGCAGCTGTGTGAAGTCGTTTGCTAAGAACTTGAGCATTGCTGACTGCTCCTTGTGCCACGCTGCCTGACGCCATAGGCCATGCACCAACTTCACTTTTCCTAGTGCAAAATAGAAGAGCGAGCATGTGGTAGGGTCCCGATTACCGCCTGCCATATACTCATTTCGAGCAATAATTTCCATATGTGATTTCTGGCAACCGTTATAATAGTGCACTAGCGATCAGACGGGAATCTTACCATCGTGTCAACTGAGGTCAACCAAATAAATATGCCGAGTGCCCGCGCGTCCGACCAAAGCATCTTCCCATTGCAAGCCGCGGTGGAGGTGTTCAACAGGAGGTCTTGGCTTTCGCTGTGGAATGCCCAGACCATGTCTCTGTATCGAAGACGTTCCCTCCAGCCCGTTTGACGAGGAATGCCACCATATGAACGAGGACTTCCGGGGTCTGATTCAATTCGACGGTTCAAGATGTAGAATGAACGCATGGAAAGCACATAACGGAGTCCATTGGCATCCAGTGCTCGCCGCTGCTCGTCAATCTTTGTGGTAAAGAAAGGAGGGTTAACAGAGGCCGTGTCGTGACCCAGGCCCATGCGCCCACCTCTAACGTTGTCTGTATGAGAACTATAAGGTGTGCATGCTCATTAGGCGAAAGATGAGGAAGTGGATGGACTTCCAGCTGCTCTAGAAGGAACTCTACCAGGGATCTAGAAAAAACCTCATCCAAGCTGTGGCTGGGGTGAAGACTCGGTTAAAAGGAGCCAGACGACGTGCTTACGGATCTGACTGTTCTGGAGATCCAAAAAATAAGCCAGGATATCTGGCGAGTCTCTTGGTCTTGAGGGAAGTAATATAAAGACATTATCGTACGCGACGATGGACAGGCTCACGGAGGGTGATTGGTCCTCCTGCAGGTAATCTTCGACGGCAAACGGCTGCCAGCAAAAAATTCTCCCTCCCTTCAAGGCTTGCCCAAGGGAGATGATGATTCGCTTGACCAATGATATCTTCCCTGCACTCAAGATGAATGATCAATGCAGCGAGTAGCAGTCAAAAGTCTATACCCCATAGAAGACATTGTAACAACATTTGAGGATGATAATCAGGGAGAGGACCATTGATTCTGGCAACATGCACGAATAAGCTTTCAGTTGTAAATCCGGGACTGTAGGACTGAGTCTGGCCATAGAGAAACATATGATGTCCAACTCCAACTAGCAAAGTGCCATTAGCGAGCCAGATTGAATCACTGATCGCGCAGGGGATGTATCTGGTGGCGGACAGTTAAAATATATCCATGCTGACGCAGGGAAAGCCAAACCTCCCAACCTCAATCTTGAAGCACATGGTCCAGGCAGGATCATCACCAAAATAGGTTTTGCGTTGTTGACATAAGAGCTCAATGTGGTGGGCAAACCCAACGGCAAGTATAGACTGATTGTCCGGAGTCGAAGTCCAATCGAGATCATAGATAGGTTCAGATGCACTTCGTACCAAAATGAAGATGTGACTAGAAGGGTGGGAAAACGCACTCACCTGAAGATCCTTTGATATTCGAGACCGGAAGCGAATTCCGACTCGTTAGAATCCCAGATGGTCAGCTCCTGCCCGTCGGGGTGGCCAGAAACTGATGGTGTCAGATGAACAAAACAATATGCTGGACTACGAAGGCAACGGTACCTAGCACAGACTTTTTCGCTGAGCTGCAGCTTGCCATTCTGAACCCACTTCTACCGGTTCTCACTCTTCCTGTGCACCGCCATCCCGGATTTTTTCCGTGCTCAAAGGTCCAAAAGCATAGTTCCCCATCGCCCGAAACGCTTAGTAAGTTATCGTGCTCGTCGAGAGTCGAAGTCTTACTCCAAGCCATGGGGTCGACTGCGATCAAGAGTTTCGGTGCTTGAAAAAGCGGGAGGCGACTGGAGGAATGGAGCACAAGTGTTGGATGGGGGCAACCAGATATATGAATATGGAAAGTGGATTTGTCTTCTGTCAGAGCGACTATAGATTCATGCTCGCCACTTGACGGTGTTGAGAAGAGGTATGAGACGTGCGGAAGTCGGAGAGCAGATGGAGGAGTCGAATGCAATGTCAACATGGCATTATCACTTGAGTAGGTAGCAACGAGTTTTCCTGCCATCAGAAACCCTGAGAATTGATGATACCTTGGTAATAAACCACACGCACCGCCATCTAAGACCACAACCTGGTCTGCAGAGGGCCACGAATTAATGCGGGCAAGGTTATGCCCTCCATCCGTCTCCATCCATGTCTCACCGCCGTCAGCACGCACAACTGCGACCCCTCGCCCTGCGGGCGTCCTAACGAAACGCAAAATCTTACTTTCTTCCAAAGGCATCCGCTGTGGTCCAGCCGCAGCCAATTGGAGGCTGTCGGCTCGCCCATTGAGTAAAGTAATTGCAGAGACGTTGTATGTGCGCAGTGGTGGTGAGGTCATCAAAGTCAGGCTAGCGCTCTTACCACGAGGTAACAGATAGAGATTCAGAGGAGGCGGAAACAGAGTCCCTGGGAGCGAATGTGAGATGGTGAATTGCCTCAACAGCGTTGGTGGCTTGCGGTCAATATTCTGGAATCTGGTTAGATGTGTCTCTTGCACACCCTCGTGGAACACTCACCGCCACGGCGCTCAATAGTAGAGATCCATCCGCGAGAACTCGTAAGAACAAATCCCAATCCTCCTCCTCGACATCTCGTAGTCTTGACATTTCAACGTCCTTGACTTCCTACTCTGCCAATACAGCTCTGACAGCTGGTCCGATAACTTCTCTGTCCAAC
>JBBPKT010000050.1:0-56619 GCA_038089395.1 Pulveroboletus frians
GAGTAACATAATGGGGGTAACTGACTTTTGAATAACCGATCACGGCCAATCTTCCACACCCTTGAATAACGGTTTGGCCCGCGGCCCCTCTGCAAGTCTACCAGTGAAAAGTGTTAAAGATACAACGCGGCAAAGAAGTGGTTCACGTATTACATACCCAGCAGACCTTCGGAGTGGCAGCAGTCGAAGAGTGCCTAGAGCAGCGTCAGTGAACGGATACTCTAATATCAAATCCATGTACAAATAATTTTGCGCCTTTCAATTTTTCCAATGGCGTGATCAAGTGGTCGTGGAGAATCTGATGGATATGAGATCTAGTATATCGTAAGCACTGGGTTACACACAGGATCCGGAATGGGTTTCCCATCCGCGCAGATAATTTCTGAGGTAATCTGAGCACGAGCGTAGACCCAAGAGAGATCCAACTAACCGTTCTCTCGGCCATCGGCTCTCATGCTTGCGCGCTCATCATTCTCCGCGTCTACTTCCACACCATGGCCCGCAACTGCGATTTCCATTATTATCACGCATTTCACGTATGAACGCATATGACTTACAATAGAAGAAGAAATGACAGTCTTCAGGAGCGTCGCTAATTAGGTGGTCTATTTGCTGCAGCTACAATGACATTATGCCTGGATTCCGCATGGGATGTGGAGCAACGCACAATCCTTCTGTGAGTAGGCCAGAGGTCTTTCGGATGTTCCCTATCATCCAGCATCAAGATGACATCATCCATATGGTACCCATGAGAGGCTGAGATTGATGAGATTCATCGCTCGACCAAAGAAAATGAATAACACATGCATATGAGGGAATCACGAAGCTCTCTTGCGTCTCGATGTGTGAACTCGAGATTATGCAAGTTGCCAAGACCGGACTCAGCGCTACGGTGCACGTGTTGTACGGCCACGAGAAGGGCCCTCTTCTTCCCTAGAGGTTTGGGCAAAGGCAAGAATGGTTTAGGCAGAAGGTTCATGCCAGAGGGAAGCAGTGCACGACGCGATAATGAGTGTGGAGGGTCAGCCTTCGGGATACAAGTCGCAGCTATGGCAGCAAAGGGTTGAGCTGTTGCTGAAAGATTTATGAGTGCTCTCAGCACATATCAGAGTGTTTTATTCTCGGGAATCACAGCCCAGGGGTACCATTGACACTGCTCTGATACGCATGAGGCACAGCATAGCGCATGGCAAGATCCGGGACCGCGTGAAACATTGGACGAGAAAGATATCCTTGGCCTGTAATGCGGCTCTAGTAGATGTGAAAGCAGAGACGATGTTACTTGCGCGGACAAATACCAGTGGATACACACCCAAATAATGCAGGAGCTCCTTCCTTTCCACTGCGACAAAAGTTTTTTTACACCTGCTTACTGACCAGTATGCAGGGATTGTGTGCGATCTTATTCGCTTGGTCCCGCCGGCGCGCACAGGAAATCAGGGAGACGGTTCGGCATTGCAGCCTCGAGGCCTCGCGCTGCGAAAGGCTGTTCCCGACAATTGGCAAATTTCTAGAACCTGTATGTGAACGCATTTTTGACACATGGACGCTTTGCCGTGCTTGAAGTAGTTCCCTGAAACGTTCATATTTGTTCAATTGAACCCGGATGACACCGAAGTCGACAGCTCAGGAGAACGCAATCAACGAAGCGAGTGCTACACGAGCATCCCGGTCGACTCTGGATGGCACCAGCGACCTTAGCTTTGGACCCGTGGCTGTACATACCATGGTGCTGAATCCGCTTGTGTATGGCGTACTAGCCATGACAAGGGGAGGAAACCCACAGGAACAGGCCATCCTGTGAAAAGGCAGTGTGCAATGTGTCGGCACAGCGAGTACTGGAACGCCATATCCCGAAGTCAGAACTTTCCACTGGGAGCTTCCGCCTCCCAATGGATTGAATGCACGTCTTGACATGCGATGCAGTCACAGCCCTTTGAGCCTCAAGCTCTGACATTTGAATTTTTCGTTGGAACTTGCCAAGCACCAAGAGTGAGAGAACAACACTTTTCGAGCTGCAGGGCCACGTAGCAATACATTGCACTGGAACTGCGAGGTGGCTCTTGCAGATCGCATCATGGAAACAAAGTGTAATTAGCGAGATGATCGAAATCCAATGGGGGTGTGGTATCAGGCTGCAGGAGACGAAAAGTTGCAGATGCTACGAACATCACAGCCTAAATCAAAGCTAAAACGAGCAACCAAAAAAGTTCTGGGGGTATATGATTGCGTGCCCCCGAGACTACACGGGGGGAGGGAATCTCTGTGTCAGAGATCAACAAATTCATCGAGGTTCTAAGAATGTACGAGGGATGATCGTAGTGAACTCGGAGGCAACTGCATAACACTCACTAATGGATAATGGCTAGAGTACTACCCCGAAGTGAAGAATAGCGAGGTTAGCATCCACTAATAATAAACGAAGGTCTTACATTTGGTTTCTGAGAATATTCATTTTCGTCTTTGTCCCGACCTGATGATGTAGATTGAAAGAATTCCTCCAGCGAGCAAACATCGATGGTTTTCCGGCGAGCAGGGCGAGGAGTCCACCCAGTGATTCTGGGACTAGTCGTAAAGGTAGGTCTCCGGGAAGCCACCCTCGTCTCTTTATCCCACACCCGGCGGGCTTTGGTCATCTCATCGACGCGTTGGCTAATCATCGACATTCATGAAAGTGTGTTACCAGTAATATCCTTGACGACGAACCTAATGGCCAGTAACAATGCACGCAGTGTTGACTTGGGGTTTGCTCCTTGTGTAAACGATAAGAATGTCATGACACCATACATAGGTGCTCGCAGCTTACTCAGATGGTCAACGAAAAGCTTTCCTGAGGTCAGTCGAGGTCCTTCTTGGCAACTGAAGTCGCAACATACCTTTGTGACCGTTGTTCCATAAAGACGATCGTCAAAAGCTTTTTCACTATCTTTGCAAGCAGCCAGGGATATCTATGACCCACAGTGAGCCAAATCAGCGTGCAAAAGCCGTTACCTACCACATGAGCACGATCCGAGTCACCGTCCGGCAAGGGGCATTTCCCGTCGCACGGGAAGATAGAGCAAGGAGAGATGACACGGTGAAGCTCCATAGACAAAGGGACCCATTTACACAGTGATGGTGAGCTCCCAACAGAGACCGCAGTGATTAGTGAAGGGGTTCGAGATGCCGGTCTTCCCCGACGTTCATGAGATGCAATGGTGAATGCATGGCTTGGGGATGGACGGATAGCTTTCCTCCCTTGAAGAATATCTGAAGTGAGCAAGCTGACGCGGGTCGCAAATGAAACATACGGAGGCATTTCGGTTGGGCTGAGCAGTGATGTTAGTCCTTGCTAGTCTTGCTAGTTAGAACAGTAATCTCACGGACCTTTCCACAACATTGGCAGAGGGCTAGACCGCCCAGCTACGTCATTACAATGATAATGGTCCAAATCTATCAAGCAAATAATCATTAAAGGGAGCACCTGAAAGTGGCCAGCCTACCAAGCATCGTTTGAGAGTGACACGAGTCCAACAATGCCTGCAAGTGCGATTAGCATGACGGCGAGGGCAATAGTATGATGCCACCAACGAATAGTTTGCAACCACGTGGGAGTGGATTGACCAGCCATTTCTTCAGGTCCTGCAGAGCCAGTCAACCATTTCACAATAGCACGTTACAGGAACAATCACATTATCAATGATCTCCTCCCCATTGCAAGTGTATATCTCTGATCCGCATCACAGCTGATTGACGGATCGGATTGTAGCAGGATAACTCACCCTCATCTAGCCCATCCGATTCGGTGTGATGCTCACAGGGTACCTGATGGCCGTGACCGGAGTCTGTTGAATGGCCGACGTCAGAGCGTAAAGGGGATAGCTAGGTAATAAAATCCCCAACAGTAGAAAAAGCGATGATCTCCGGCGGATACGCCCTGCACGAGGAACTGTAGTTGTCTTCTCTTTAATAGAACAAATGGTGAATCTACCAACAACATGTGGATAATGGGAGCTCACTATGTTCTTTTTGGTGGGAAGCAGTGACTCTGGAACAGACTCGTGAACCATCATCAATACGATATTGTCCTCTGAATATCCAAAGACCTCTACACGGACCAATCAATCTCGCGTGGGCTATATAAAGGCGATGAAAGGTACCTATTAAGAGAAGGCGCAACTTCTGGGCATCATGTTGTGCGTGATGGAGTTGATGAAAGCCTCCCACGGTGTTGTTCTCAATAGCGATCAAAAGAGCCTTCTTCTTGCCATTGGTCATGGAATCAGAATGACTGTGCGCCATAGAACGGGGAGGTTTTAGGATGACGTCGATATGACAAGATTTCAGATAAGATACGGTGGAGAAGCAAACCGGGGGGTGGGAGGAGTACCCCAGTCCTTTTTAACGGCCATGAGGATGGGGACAATGTTTGTTCCCCGGCCACAAACCAGCACAGGACACACCGCCATCGGCAATATGATGTTCTCTCACGAGTAATTGACTATGTAAGGGATTTTACAAAGTTTAATTCTTGGACGAGAGGATCTGTAGCCAGCGTGCATGTGAGTTAAAGCGAGCAGTTTAGACCATATAAGTTGTTGAGACTACACCAAATGTGGTCCGATAGGGAACCTTGTGGATATGTATGCAATGGTGTCCGTTATCAAAGCGATGTTGAATATCGAGCGTCAAAGGATGTATTCATAAAGCCACTTGAGTCAGCCATATGTCCCTCATCTCTCTCTTCCACCGACGCAGACATCGACAGGATGGCTGAATATTGGTCGAGCAATGGCATTCCCACCAGACAGGTGGTCTCCATGTCCCTTCAAATGGCTGCCCCTGCTGGAGAGGCGAACGTCTACGGAGACCTGTCTTCACGGGAGCTTTTCCATTCGATTGACGATCGAAGTGGAACAAAGTAGTGACGTCGGCTGCAAAGTAGACAATCCGCATACGTTGCCAGTGTGAAAGCGAGGGGGCAAGATATGAGATAATCTCTTGTTGCAATTCGGTCGGTAAGTCGAAAAATGGCGAAGGTGCGTCGAATGGTTGCAGGTTTCTACTGTGTCGGGATAAGGAGGCAAGTGTATGGACACCATTTATCGCCGCGCCGATTCCCGAGCGTAGGAAGAGGGTACGTGAATAACGGAGAAGTGCAAGTGACTCATTCTTGACCCGCATCATATGTACTGAGTTGCGCTGAAGAACAATGGACAAGACCCGATGGCACTCTTGCCATCCAATAGTTCCATTACCGGCAACAGCAGCCGTAGCTTGGTCGTCTATATGCAGGTCGTCCAGTCTGACGTTCTGTAAAGAGTAATTCCATCCAATTGCGCTGACAATCTTGCGCGCGCCACTCAAGGTCAGGCTATTCGCATTGCACTGTAGACGTTCGAGACGACAACGAGTCGATCTCACGTAGTTTACGAGGGTTGGCACGATGGCTTGAGTCATGTTAGTGGCAGAGAGATCCAGCTCTCGAAGATAGGGTGTAGTGAGTTGAGATAAGAAGACTTGGACGAATGAGTCGCCTAAGGAGCCGCTGTGCAGTATTTGCAATGTGCATAAACGGGACGAATTCAATGCATTCGTGAATTCGGTGATAATATCTGGATCAGTGGTAAGGGGGTTCTGGAGTGCATTTATATGGATAAGTCAGAAAGAACGTGAGCCAGTGAGCACTCACGCCAGAAAGACATAGTTCTCTTAGGACCGTGTTATTTCTCAAGAAAGCCGCTACGGCAAGAAGACCCTGGGCACCTATTTCATTTTTCGTGAGGAAGAGTTCTGTGAGACCCTCTTGGTAGTAAATGCCAGCTGGCGAAGTCAGGAATTCGAGCAGTCGGACGCAACCTGTGTCGCCTAAAGCGCTGGCCCCGAGATACAGCCTGTGAACAACTTGGCGCTTTCGAATTGCACTGATGATCGCATTAACAGCTACACAAAACAATGACTCAACACTGGGAACTGTGCATGGTGTGGAAACAACAACAACGCACTCAAACTTGATGCAATACGTGGACTAATGGTCTGCAGCCTACGGTTGATTGAGGAAGATACTGTAGCTGGATCCAGGTCGTATTCATGCTGTCGCCTTGATCTGGACGACAATTTCAGTCGCATGGTGCAAAATCCACGTTAGTGGCAATGACAGGGATGTGTTTGATGTCCACAGCCATGTCTTGGGTACTTGAATCGCTGGCGTGAGTGAATTGTGACAGGCTTCCATTGGCGTCACGCGGAATCGCATATGTAATTAATATAATATTGGGCGTGTACTCAGCTGACGTAAACATACTTGGGCATAGGCCCTCGACTTTAGTGCCGACAGTCATGAAGGTTATTTTGGTATGCTTCTAGCATGTTTCTGTATGCTGAAAAATACTCTGAAAGGTTGCTGTCCAAGGCTGTTGTCATGGCGCACTCGATGCCATTTATCAGCGGATCAGTTCGCTGCAAGATAGCAATGATTACAAGGTTGAGCTGCTCCTTATCTGCGGTGACTTCCAAGCCGTCCGAAATCACCGCGACTTGCAATGCATGGCAGTACCCCAAAAGTATCGTCAGCTTGGTGACTTCTATAAGTTGGTCCCGAGCTCGTTGCCCACTGCTTCCACGGAGCACAATGGTGACGTATCAACATTTTCAGATACTACACTGGCGAAAAGGTCGCACCAGTATTGACGATCGTTATTGGCGGCAACCATGAAGCATCAAATTATTTCTGGGAACTGTGAGCTAGTTCTATGAGTTTGAGCGACAAATTTACGATGTCAACAGGTACCATGGAGGCTGGTTGGCACCTAACATATACTTTCTCGGACATGCAGGTTGCATCCAAGTGAACGGCATCCGAATTGCTGGTGCTTCTGGAATCTTCAAAAGTCATGACTTTCATCAAGGCTTGTAAACTCAACATATTGTGTCGTGCATGGGTGCTTATTTTGGATAGGACATCACGAGCGCATGCCATACGATCACGGGTCGATGCGCAGTATATACCATGTCAGAGAGTATAACATCCGCCGCTTATCCCTTGTGAATGCCTTTCTCTTTGCTATGAGCCTCTGCTAAAAGAACGTCGGAAGCTCTCAAAGCCTGACATTTTCCTCTCGCACGATTGGCCTCAGTCGATTGAACAGTATGGGGATACCCGAGAGTTATTGCGCAAAAAACCTTTTTTCGGACGGGATATCAGTGCAGGAAACCTTGGTTCACCTCCTCTTATGGGGTTGCTGAAGAATCTCCGCCCTGATTGGTGGTTTTCTGCTCATTTGCATGTTCGTTTCGAGGCAGTTGTGAAGCATGGAGGTGGTGAACAAAGTCAAGACAAGGGTGGGCTGCCTGTAATCGCAGTGAACCCTGAAGAGATTGTCATTTCCGACGAAGACATCAATGAACCCAACATTACGACCGAAGTGGCCGTGACAAGCGAGGTGCAGCCCACGATATCTCAGAACCCTGATGAGATAGTACTGGTTGGCGATCAAGAAGTGCCTGTCGACCCAGTGCCTAGATCAGTCATCCCACAGTCCGAAACAAGGTTTATAGCTCTGGACAAATGTCTTCCGCGCAGACACTTTCTGGAGGTACCTCCTTCTACAGTTTTCTGGCTCATGGTGACTGATCCATCAGCCTAGGTTGTTGAAATCCAGGGCCCACATTCTGCAGGTGTATCCACGGGACAAACAGGTCCACTCTTGACGTATGACCCAGAGTGGCTGGCGATCACGCGGGTTTTTCATCAGTATTTCGCTACGATGCGCCAGCAAGCAACTTACCCTGATGAGCCAACAGCCCGAGCACGGGTTTCTGCTGAATTAGAGTGGGTTAAGGAAAATGTTGACAAGGCCCAAAACGATGGCGCTAGACCATCTCTGTCTGTCCACAGCTGCCAGGTGTTTGTTCGGACTGCCCCAGGCCCTGGGAGCGAGGGCAACGCAAAGTTTCAACAACGTAAGTTGAGGAATAACGAAAGTCAATATAATGAGTATCTTGACATTGTCGCAGCACCATGGTATACTAATCCACAGACTGTTGCATTTTGTAAGATGCTAGGTATCGATGACAAGATTAATCCGTCATCGAGCACCTAGTACTCGGTATGTGATACCTTAGGCTCAGTCAAAAAGTTAGTACCAATATTATCGGAATTGTTGTGGTACGCTTGGCCACGTCGAGTACTTGGCAGCAGCGCGCACACAGGTAACATGCGGGCAGCTTAGCGGTATGCAAACAAATAATTCGCGACTGGACCACATACCCGTCATCCATGACCCCGAGACTCTGATCACTTGGGCACTCCGTTCTCGTGACTTTCCAAGTAGATTTGATCACTGTGGTCAAACTAAAGGCGCCCGGGCATGCTCCGGTGCTCTGTGATATCAGATCTTGCGCGGCAATCGATCAGAGGAGCGTGTTGGGCATGCCTCACTTTCTCATCCAGCTTATCCATTGACTGCACAGTACCAGGTTGACCAGGTCGACCAGGTTCATTTCCTCCCCCGCCAAATGCCAGTATCGGCATCGGGCCAACTGTTGACTCGGTTGCTGAGTCGTATTCCGAAGCTTCTGACATCCATTCGCACGTTGCTGTTTTATAGGCTGATAATCCGCGTATTCGTATGCCTCATCTCCTTCCTGCATCAATGGACACGTACAGGCCCATGCAGACCAACCTTCCACCAGCATCAGGGACCACCTACTTCATCGGCCATTCCGGATAATAGCGTCGTCTGTGCCAGGAATGCACCCTTGTACAGATCTTCTGATGATGTCGAACATCGTCGATCTTCACCTTCTCTGGTGTACTCACCTCACATCAATGCAAGAAGTCCATCTGGTCACCTTATGCCATATTCACCCACTCCAACTTGAAGGCGCTACTCGTGGGACTATGTATCATGGATGAATGGTAGTCAAACCTCACTTCACGATGGACCCGGCTGGATCAATCATGACTTACAACGGACCGGGACCAACTCCATCCTTCGATTGAGTTCTGATACACTATACACACTCACCATGGCATCCGTGCACTGACTCCAGACGTCCATATACACGCACCCCGCGCTCTCAATCCGCTCTCCCAGGTATCTGGCTTTACAATGGAAGCATCACCCAGGGACTCCAGTGCCAGAACCTCCCTGCGTCCAGCACACAGCCTCAGTGCGAATGAATCGGAACCTTATTGGAGTGCAACACCGTTGTCAACGAAATCTTCACAGATATCTGTCTCACAGAGATCTTACGCCTCTCGGAAGTCTGTGGGACAAGAATCATATCGAGTGAATCGTGGCCCACGTGCCCGTGCTCGAATCCCAGTCTCTGACCAAAGCGCACTCGTCTGCGGTCCTTCATATTCATCTGCTCTGGAGATCGGTATTACTGCGGCTCTGGAAAACATTATTGTCCCACCGGGTGCAAGTGGTCCGAATCTTCCTGGGGAGCCAGCCCGTCGCGCAAATCGATTCTTACCTATGTCAGCCAATGGTATACTTCCGTACAAACCCGGTGCATTCAGGTAGCAGGTATTAAATGTTTGACGGAGCCCAAAGCTCATGTGATACCATAGGGATACGTCAGAAACAGATTACACGATTAAGGCCCTATTGCCACGTTGACTTCCGTTTCCAGTGGTGACATTCCGGAGGGGTGGAAAGTCAGTAGCTTATTTTTAGTGTTTGCCAGTTTTCGTCTGGTCTGGGTATTGAGCGGGTGAGGTTCCATATTTTCGCGGGATGAGGCGTTCTATCAGGAAATTCTTCGGTGGCCGCGCCTCAGGCATTTCGAGTGTTCTAGGTTCGGTATAGCCCCAGAATGTTGAGGGCAGTAAGCAGCATGTTAGCCCGGATCTCGCACAGCTTTAGGTTAGTTGCACAGGTTGATGTTAGTTGTGTAGTTGAGGGAACGTGTTGGGCATGCCTCACTTTCTCATTCAATCGCGGTGATACTGCTGACCATTTCCTTCTCTACCCAATGCCAGTGTCAATACCAAGCCAATTGTTCGCTCAATTACTGAGCCGTTTTCGGAAACTACTGGGACCCACCCGAGCGTTGCCATTTTATAGAAAAATAAATCGCTTGTTCGCGTTCCTCGCTTCCCTTTATCGATGGATACGGGCAAGTTCACGCACCCCAGCCCTTCACCGGCGTCATAGACCACCTGCTTCATCTGCCATTTCGGATAATGATGTTGTTTGCGCGATGAACATTCCCTCGTCTGGACTTCCCGACGAACGTCATCGGGCCTCCCCGGTGGACGCGCCTTACACCAATGCGAGAAGCCCATCTGGCCACCTTATGCCATATTCACCCACCCCAAGGCGCTACTCGCGGGACCATATGCTATGGATGAATAGTAGTCAGACTTCACTTCATGACGAACCCGACTCGCTCAATCACGACTTACAACAAGTTGAGGCCAACTCCATCCTTCGACCGAGTTCCAGTGCTACTGTACACACTCATCACGGCATCCGCACACCGACTCCAGATATCCATAGGTACCCGCCTCGCCCTCTCAGTCCGCTCTCCCAAGTACCTGGCTTTACGATGGAAGCATCACCCGGGAACTCCATCGTCAGAGCTTCCCCGCGTTTAGCACACAATCTCAATGTGAATGGATCAGAACCTCATCGGAGCGCAACGCCGTTGTCAATGAGATCTTCACAACGATCCGTCTCACAGAAATCTTACGCCTCTCGGAGCTCTATTGGGCGGGAATCATATCGGACGAATCGTGGTCCACGTGCTCGTGTTCGAACCCCAGTCTCTGCTCAAAACGCACCCGTCCGCGGCCCTTCATATTCGCCTATTCTGAAGCGCACCCAACTGGGTAGTACTGCCGCTCCGGAAGGCATTGTTGCCTTACCGAGTGTGGGCGATCCAAGTCTTCCTGGGGAGCCAACCCATATCGGAAATCGATTCTGCCCTATCTCAGTCAATCGTATACTCCGGTACGAAACCCGTACAATCAGGTAGGGTCTATTGAACGTTTGATAGAGCTCGGGGCTCATGTGACACCACAGAGAGTCGTCCGGGTCCAATTATACGATTGATGGGATGATGTACCAGTATCCCGAGACACAGTTTGTGTTATCCTGTGCTGCAGGTAGACGTCACATTGACTTCCGTTTCCAGAGATGAGGTTCCGGAGGGGTGGAGAGCCTGCCGACATCCAGAAGGTGCTCTCTACTTTGTGCATGATGAGTCGGTCAGTGATTATGAGATGAGATGTTGTATCATTGTATCTGAATCACCAATCCGTAGAAAACATTCACGGAAGTGAACATACATAATGCAATAATTCACGGAGATATCGAGTATTACAGAATTTTCTTGTTCTCAGAGCTGAGCGCAGAGATCAGGAAGCTAAAGCTCTTCGAATTTCTGAAGGTTGAGGAAGTCCAACTTGTTTTGGAACCCCAGGTCGAAGAGGAAGAAGTGGTCTGTTGTTATTATTTCGTGAACCCACATACCAGGAGTCTTTTTTGGCTGGATGGATGGGAAGGGCGTGACATCTTTGAGGAGTGTAGTGGTATCTACTCGGCCCCTCACAAAGGTAAATCCCATACTACTGGCCGCTCAGGCCTCAGGGCCCACAAAACAACTTGAATCATGCAGGGCTAGCTATCCAAGCACAATACTGGTGTGCCACATACGTGAGTCATGTGTTATGAGACATTCACGAGCCTGATGCACCGTCAAATATATAGTCATATGTGGTGTTTGTGATCTGACACGAATCCAGGAGCCACTGGAATCTCTACCCGGATTTCTGTGAAGTTACCGAAGAATTGATCAGCGAAGTAAAGGATGTGATTCTTCATGCTATATCTGGTGAGAACTCCATCCCCGCTGCTTTATATGCATCCCACAGTTGGAGCTACAGATCATCTCACATCGAGTCGGTCGTCATGCCCTCTCAATCCCGAAGAACTAATGAAGCACTTATCTCTCGTTAAGGGGATTGATCGTAGGTCATACACTAGGTGACATTCGCCTGTTCACCGGTTTACCCCTTGCTTGATCAGCCAAGAAGACAAACGGGCGTGGACACTGCGCAATCATTATAGGTGCTTTAGACATCATTCACTGATTCACAGCAAGCTCACTACTACTCGTCAGGTCGAATCATGCACATATTCTGTACGTTCTCGACGTGACTTCCAACACTCGCTGTTCACAATTGCAGACCACAACTATTTTCTCAACTTTCACGGAGAGGATTGTGCACGTCTCAATTTTGACCAAACTATCCATGGATGGAGATACCATCCTTCGCAATACATGAAAATTTTTGCGCCATTGTTATTCATGGCACCTGTGGAGAACGTACGACTATTGCACAGGATCTTTGTCGACGACATTGCGAGCAAAGAAAAATGGAACATGTTCATCAATAGGCTGACTTCAGAACTACAAGAGACCAGTGTGCTGGTGAGTGGACCGAGTCTCCAAGTCCTCAACAAAGTGGCTTGACAATTTCCAGGCGACTGTACTTTTGAACGTCAATGTTGCGTTTCTTCCCAAGGAGGCTGGCATAGGGACTTTACCTCAACAAATCCTGAGTTATTCGTCGCTAGTAGTGAGCATGGCGAGCATCATCCTTGGATTGGTCTTCATGGGACACAGTCGAACCGAGTCGAGGAATACTCCGTTCAGTGCTGTCAGTACATGATATCTGCCTGGGATGTACAAGATGTCTGACTTGAACAGGCGAAATTTTTGCACGGATTACGGCATGAAAAACACGGTCTCGAGACTCTTGCTATTGTTTATAGCTTGCCGCATGCCTTTCTCATGTGGGGGTGAGTGTCCCGCACTCGTAGGCGATCGGTTTCCCTGACCATTCGTTCCAAGCATGCTGCTCTTTTTTGCCGCTTTTGTAGTTCAATGGTACTATGTAGCCGACATGACTTCGCGGGCTTTCGCGACGGTTCTCATATCTGTGACGGCCCTCTTGGTTGTATGGTGTACCTGGACCGCTCGAGACCGGTCCGACCTCTGGTGGTTTCAACCTGATCCAATGGCGAAGGATGGTGAGGGGGAGGATGAAGGGAATGGTGTGACATCTCCTGGTGCGCCAGTGTGGTTGAGTTTGCCCCGTCGGCTCACCCAGTCATTGACTCGGATTTTCATGATATCTAAATCTCGTGGCGAGAGATATCCGAACACCACGAGCTCCCATATTGCTGTCGATTTGTCTAATACCTAACTTCTGGTTTGTCTCCCGGACGACCTAGTTCGTTGGCCCATGATAAAGACGAGGTGAAATGTGTTTGTGTTCGGTGAAACTACGCGCATCAAACACCAGCGTGGCCTGGCCTAGATATCAGGTGTCCCGTCGTTTGTTTAAGCTTTCTCTCCCGCCTCAGGTTGAATTGTCAACTTAACGGGGCCCTCGCCGTTCCAGGGATAAGGGGAGACAACCCATGCTATAGCATCGTTACTCTGGCGGGACGTTCGCCCACACCGCACTCACGTTTCCTTTTTACTCCAGCCGATCGTGCAAGTCTTCCTTTGGAGTATTCGTTTCTGTCTGCAGCCAAGCTGTTTTCACGCCGCCTCCGTGATGTCTCGGCACCAAGAGCCGTCGAGCTCGTATTAACCTTTCTTTGTACCTGGCGTTTGTAGCGTAGACAGCCAAGAAATCTGTCGATCAGTTCATGCTTTGCGGCGGGTGGGGTCAAGACATCACCCGATCACTTAAACGCTCGGCGTGAGTTGGCCAGCCTTACTTTCCCATTTAACTTATCCACTCGTAACACAGTGCTAGTCCGGTTCCTGCTCTGCTTGATGCTGGCCTTGCCGAAACCGAGCCACTCGCTCACCTAGTTGCTGAGCCGTTTCGTGAAACCCCTGGCCTCCATGTATTCGCGGATTGGCATTTTGGAGGATAAACTGCTTGTTCGCGCACCTCGCTTTCCTTCATAGATGGATAGACCGCCGTTTCGGGTTAGTCTGCGCCATGATTTCCCTCGTCAGATTCTCCTGACGGCTACGAACGCAGTCGGCCTTCTCCACCTTACACCAGTGGGAGAGGCTCATCTGGCCACCTTTTACTGTATCCACTCACTTCTACAGGACACTACTTGCGGGTTTATATCGCATTGATGACTGGTAGTCAGACTTCACTCTGCGATGAACCCGACTCGATCAATCACAACTCACTACGAGTCAGAGATGACTTTGTCCTTCGACCGAAGTCCAGCACCATCATTGATACTCGTTATAGCAGCCGCGGATACACATGCGTATCCGTCTCGTCCCCTTCTTCAAACGCCTATTTTTACACCGGAGCTGCTACCCGGGGACTCTAACGTCAAAAATCTCTCTATCTAGCCTACAGTCCTGTTGGAAGCTGATCGGAGCAGAACACCTCACAGCTATCCATCCCACAGAAATCTTGCGCCTCTCGAAACTTGGTCGGGCGAGAGTCATGTCAAGCAGGCCGTCTCCCATGTGCCCGGCTGCAGACCAAGATGTATCCGTCTGTGGTCCTTTGTATTCTTATCAGAAGCGCTGAACTAGGCTGCCACCCCAGAAAACATTGTTGCCTCACCAAGTGTGGGTGACTCAAATCCGTCTGCAACCTATCTGCTGGAAATCGATTCTGCCCAATTTCAACGATAACTCATTCTTGAGTACGGAGTACTGGACTAAATATAAACATATTGACTAAACTAACAAGCTGAAAATTTTAACTGCAAGCTATCAGTATATAGGAAATAGCGTATGGCTAAAGAGAACTTAGCTTGAACTGATCCCGGATTAATGTCCGCCCGTGATTATGTAATTTATCATCGACGCAGTATCACAATTCAGAGTCAGTAGTACTTCAGTTTACAACACCCTCATTGGAGTGATTCGTGCACAGTGGTAGCGGTTCGAAGCGTCCCCAACAGGTGCCCAATTAGTACGTGCCAGTCAGGATGATACTTTGTCTTCGTCGATGATTGGTTTACGAACATTGTGGTGTATCAGTAGCCCTGCCGTCTTGAAGACAAGAGCTTTCTAGCTGGCGAAACCACGTCGTTCAGAGACAATTCTGAATGGAGCACCACGCATCGCCGAGGATTAACCCAGGCCCTCTTCCCTCGACCAAACCGCAGGCCGTCTCATTGTCCAGCCGGTCTCACTTGAATCGTGTGGACGAAGGACTTTATGGGGTCACTGGTGGGTCATTCATCCCTGGTCCATCCCTGGTCCATCCATTTATAATATATCACTTGCCTCAATAAGGTGCACAGAAGATTATTTCGCAACTAAACACACAGCGTTCTGCGGTCACCAGGTTGACACTGAATCATAACCCCCTGGGGGATGATGGAGTCTCCCACCTATTTAACTATCTTTGTTCGACACCTGGCTCCAGGCACCGATCTGTGTTGTCCGAGATCAGTCTGAACAGCACTGATTTTGGTTGCAAGGGCCTGCAAGCGATTTCGGACTACATTCGGGGGAACGAAGTGTTGACTGTGCTATGGTTGGCCGGTGTTTGTACTCATTATGCACTTTATTTCTGTCAAAGTTCCTTACGAGACACATCTCAGAATGCGCTCCTCCCGGACCCTCTGGTCTTCTCATCTCTGGCAGGCGCTATCAATGACTCTGGGCTCCGGTCTCTTTCACTTGCGAGTAATAACCAACTGGGTGATGCATTTGTGGAATACTTCCTTCCTTTCCTTCATTCGCGTCACCTCTACGAGCTACATATCAACGCCGTTGGGCTGACGTCTCGAAGCGCGCCGGTAATTGGCGCTTGGATTTCCGGGAACCTACAGGGGAACAATGGCGGAGCCTGTCATCTCCAAATATTCAAAAGCAGTGGGAACAGCCTCGGAGTGAATGGGGTTTGGGAAATCGTTCGAGCTATCGAGAGAGGAAACTGGGGTATCACGAGAGTGGAGATGTATGCCAATCAGCTCCTTCCGTCGTCTGCGTTACCAGAAATCGGTCCGTTTCATTCTTATCTCGGCCGTCTGACACTGATCTATCGAGCACTGCAGAAACGGAGGATGCCATGAGGGACGCACAGCACGCACTACATAGAGTTCTTATGCGAAATAACTACTGGAAGCGACAAACGGAGAGGGAAGCTATTATCCTCTTGAGATATTCCCGATCCTTGCTCATGGTGCATCGCGGTTCTTCATTAACGACCGTTTCTCCATCTCGGCCAGTGTCACCCCCTCTGCGGACTGTCACTTCATTATTCCCATTCTATGCCCTACCTAACGAGCTCAAACTATACATTCTAGGATTATTGGCACCCTCTCTTTCGTCTGCGCAACGTATGCGTATTTATAGTTATGCGTCGGACCCAACGACTTTACCCTCTCTACTTCCTCCCCTACGCCGCGACCCGGGAAAGGGATGCCTTGCAGATCCCTCTAGTCTCTTAGGCTCTTCTATTGGGTTTCAGGTCATGAGCCTGAATGGAAGCGCCCAGCGCTGTGCCGACGGAAAATGTATGGGTGCTGGCAATAGTGTACGCTGTCGGAGGGAGGAGGAACGTAACAGATTCCTCGAGGCTATGGGTTGTTGCGCATATGAACCGGAACGGGAGGGCCAGGAGTGATGAGACGCATGCTTGTGACGCTAGAGATTTCATTGGGATTTCCATTGGATCAATGTCAGATGTAGGTTTGTATCCATATTGTACGGGTCGATATATTGCCACTCGTCGTTTGTACACTCTTCCACTAGAGCTTCAACATCGGAGTGGGGCGCATCGAACAGCGAGCAGCTGTCCGACTTCGTCTCGGCCACGAGAAGTTACCAAATAATTCTGGGCCGATCCCATCGTCAGGGGGACCTCGAAACTCGAAGACTATCAATTCCAGAATAACTTTAGCTTGGAGTGGCGGCTGTGCGAGTAGCTGACGTAAGCCATCGAATCATAATGGCTGCAACTCCCACTCGACTTGTCTTTCCTCCACTCTTCTCGAACGATCCGGTCCACGTAGGGCTACCACTCAGAAGCCCTTCCCGCGCAAAAGGCGTTTCGTGGGTTCTTAAACGCTCGTGGTGGCGCGGCGGGGCGCTTGGAATGGCCACGAAGGAAGAACAAGAGACACTTCGTCTCCTCGTTCAGCACGTCGCGCGTGGATTTTACGAACCAAAATACATCATCATCTTGGACCAGCTTGCTCGGCATTCTGTGTAAGTATCTACATAGGAGAGACACGGAGCTTCCTGAACTCCAGCTGAATGTCACTTTCGTTATTTTTCTCGCAACCTCGTGTGACATATTGAGAATTGCAGTCTCAAAGACGATGATTTGGCCGGACGAATGGGACTTCAAGCCAAGGAACTGAATAAGTTGATGGCCGTTCTGGGGAATGACCGTCTCGTTCATGTGTAAGTCGCACTCTCTCGCAGTCTGTCGCTTCTGACTCGTGATTGCTCTAGCTATCGTCAGAACGAACTCAAAGAAGGCGCCCAAAGGTCTGTGGGAAAGCAATACTATTACATTGATTACAAGCATTTCTGCGATGTCGTCAAGTGGCGAATCGCCGAGATGCGAAGGATCATTGATTCTGGTCTGCGCAACGTCCGTCCCGACATTCCGAGTCATGTCAACTCACCCAGCTAATTTCACCTCATCCTCAACAGGGACTAGATAACAAGGGCTACATCTGTCCGCAGTGCGGGAAGTCGTATACGTCTTTGGAGGCCGACAAGCTCCTGGATACCACCAAAGGCATCTTCTCCTGCGAGATTTGTCATGGAGAGGTGCTTGATAATGAGAATGCAGAATCTGTAAAAGGAAGCCAGGACCGGATGCAACGCTTTCATCATGCAATGCGCTTCATCGTCGAGGGCTTACGGAAAACGGAATCTATGATTCTTCCCGCGTCAGTCACTTTCGCCACTTGTCCAAAGCCGTACTAATGAAGCTTGCAGACTGGACGTGCCATCATGGATCAAATACAATGTTGTGGACACGGAAAAGCAAAAAGCTGGGCAGTCCTCGAGTCTAAAGATTGCTGGGTCGTCAGGTTCTGGTCAGCAAGACCAGGGTATTGGAATCGTCATGTCAATGGACAAAGACGAGATGACAAGGCGTCAAGAACGGGACGCAGAGGCAGCGGCGAAGCGGCAACAGAACCTTCTCCCAGCGTGGCATCTCAAGAGCACTATTACCGGGGATCTTACAGCTCTCGGCATTCAAGAGAATGCGCGGACGATGGCTATGCAGCCTGCCGTTCCTTCCGGCGATGAGTCGTTGATAGGTCTAGGGACCATTGGCCCTTCGCGACTACCCCAGGTTGTCCAACCAGTTGAAGATATCAAGCCAGAAATCAATACCGAGGCAGATTGTAAGTCGAATGAATTTATCTCCTCCACTCTACTTAATTTTTGGGGTAGATTATGAACAGTACTATGCTTCATTGGCCGCTTCTAACGCGGCTTCTACTCAGGCTACGCCGTCGGGATTAGGAAGTGAGGATCTGGAAGAGGAAGAACCAAAAAATATGATCCAGCACCTGGAAATACTCAACGGATGTCGAAAAAGATCACGCTCTCAGGAAGAGGATGAAGTTTCAGCGAAGAAGCTGGCGAAACTTGATCAGGAACCTCGTAATACCAATGGGCCTGGTCGTTCGGAGGCAGAAACAGATCGAGATGATCCCCTTGTCTCTGGTATGGCCATGAATTTAATGTGAACCAGTTACACATGATAGCTCATGCCATTTTCTTCAGTTAATGGCGTGTACAAACCGTTCTCGGAGGTTACCGAGGAAGACCAAGAACTCATGACTCCGGATGAGTATACGGCGTACTTCAAGGTGTTTCAGGCGTGTTCATAGTATATGAGACCTGACATGATTTATCCATTACATTGACCTATAAGGGACCTATGGAGGTTCCAATAGTTGTACCCTACTACCCAACTGCAATCCCACGAATTTGCATATATCGTCCCATGTCTAAGCAACTCCAATGGTTGGTGCCGAACATCCATCCCTTGGGCTGACGGTGTTTCAGTATTGAGTGTCCCACCCTATCGTTACCTCGATCATCATGGCAAGCACGATCCTCAAGAAACCCGGCACAAACTTGAAGACACTGTTTACACAGGAAGTTCGTCCGCATGCCGAGCCCCTCGAGTTTTCCACACAGAATACGAGTACACGATCTGTCTGGTCAGCGTGTTAACCTCAGATTGATTCTGCCCCTCATTGCATTTGTGTATCGTCTGTCTAATGCAGAGCTACTAGGCTCAACAAGTATTTTGCGCTGCGCGTAGATTAACCGGGTTATTGACAGGAACCTAACGAGTTTACCGTCATCGTGTACGTTCCTCCCGCCATTGGTGGGGTCTAGAAAAATCTGGCAAGTCCACCGCAAGGAAGTCCTCTTCGCAGACAATACTGTAACGATCAACAACGTCGGCGAGTGGAGAAGTGGGCCAAGGAGTAGCAGTTGCTCCTTCAAATGGCAAGAATACTTGAGGGCCGCAGGACTCAAGCACTGCAAGATATTTCCATCTCAGTTTACTGTTCACCTTCAATTGCGCATGAAATTTTACCACTGTACACTGCCTGGCAGACCGTTGAACTTGAAATACCCATCTTCGTATCGCATGAGTGTAATAAATGAGTCATAGCATACTTCCCCTGCTACATGCATATGGACGTACTTGACTTCGGAGTCATTTCTTAGGGGTATTTCCCAGAACAGACACCAGATCCTTAATCAGCATATCCAAGCGTTCGCAGTACACTTCATCACCTACCCCTACTCAGCCCGTCTGATGGTGAGCAAGTAAACCATCCATTCAGTGACCAGAAACTTACTGAATGCTTGTGGGTAGCCTCCGAAACAGAGAAACCATAATTCATCTGGCCTTGGTCGGGCGATCATCAACCGCAAAGTGAAAGATGCCCGCCAGAGGCAGGAATCAGGTCTTGTATGTTCATCCGACTGTCCTCCCTGCAGCTTTCCATTCATGTCACTACTGAATTACAGTACACCACGGATTTAGACTCGACGTCCCGTCTGAAATCTGTCACCCAAGAACGGGATCTCGATGAGTTCTTGAACACTGCTCAGTTGGCTGGCACCGATTTCGTTGCCGGTACGGGCAGATTTATGTCCAAACACTTTCCTGTTATCTCAGTCGTGTCTTAGAGCGTCGCAACATCAAAATCATACAATCAGCAGCAACCCAGAATCCCTACCTTCTCACGGATGCGGAGGAACAATCCACGCTTAGTAAACACCAGGCCAACAGGCAACGTCTAAGAGTCCCGCGAAGACCACCTTGGACGAAAAATATAACGAGTGCTCAGCTAGATCGACAGGAAAAGGACGCATTCTTGGACTGGAGAAGGGGATTGGCACAGTATGTGCATTTTCGTCCGGCCGGGAAAAACACGTTCTTATATGTCGTCTTCTTATAGGTTACAAGACGAAGAAAAGTTTCTCCTCACACCTTTTGAGCGCAATATCGAAGTATGGCGTCAACTTTGGCGGGTACTCGAACGTTCCCACCTCGTAGTACAAATTGTCGATGCACGCAACCCTTTGGGATTCCGATGTGAGGATCTCGAGACCTACGTCCAGGACGTCGAGGGAGCAGAAGGCGAGGCTGGGACCGGGAAAGGGTTGAGAAAGAACTTGCTGTTGATAAATAAGGCTGATTTACTGACTGCCACACAAAGGTAGGTCATGACCGACTCCTGACACTTCTCGTGCGTGCATACATTGATTATGTGCTAGGCGATTGTGGGCAGATTACTTTGACGGACAAGGTATCCGATTCGTTTTTTTCTCGGCTGCCAACGCCGCCGCTTTACAGCAAGCACGGCGTGCATCCCCGACACAACACGAAACTACCCCGCGGCATCGGTCAGATGCAGCAGCAGATCAAAGGGCAAACCCATCCACAATTGCTGAAGCAGAATCTTCATCTGACTCAGAAGGCCCTCATACACCAGACGACTGCGATGAAGAAAACGAAGTACCGCCAGATTCTGATATTGACTCGGAACCCGATAAGAACAAGTTTAGATATATGCCTACAGAAGAGGACACACCTGACGGGCGGGATCCGAGGACGAAAGTCCTCAGTGTATTAGAGCTGGAAGATTTGTTCATTTCCGCTGCGCCGGATCTCTCAAGTAAGTAGAGTGTCTATAATCAGCTGCGATCCTCGGATAACGATATTTCAGGTTTCAGGGGTCCTTCGGGTGAATCGCCGACGAAACTCGTAGTGGGCCTTGTTGGCTACCCAAACGTTGGAAAGTCGAGCACGATCAACGCACTCCTCGGGGAGAAAAAAGTTAGCGTCTCCGCCACACCGGGAAAGACCAAACATTTTCAAACCATTCACCTTTCTCCCACCATTATCTTATGCGACTGTCCAGGGCTAGTTTTCCCGCAATTCGCAACGACGAAGGCAGCGCTGGTTTGTGATGGTGTACTACCCATTGACCAAATGCGAGAGCATACAGGACCGGTCGCGCTTGTCGTGACAAGGATACCCAGAGACGTTCTCCAAGCATTGTATGGTTTGAATATCAAGATGGAAAGTATCGAGGAAGGTGGAGATGGGAGTGTGACGGCGGAAGATTTGCTGATTGCCTACGCCAGTATGTGATGTCTTTCGATTGAGATCATTTCACTGACGAGTACGTGCGTGCGGGTCAGTCGCACGAGGTTTCATGCGTTCGGGGCAAGGAAATCCAGATGAAGCAAGAGCCGCGAGATATATTCTAAAAGATTATGTGAACGGCAAACTTCTATTCTGTCACCCACCTCCAGGAACGTCAGAGAAATCGTTCAACAAACGGACGCACGAGTTGTCTCTTCTGCGCGCTGCAGGAAAGAAACGGGCGCCTACTACGCGTGTTGTGAAAGGCGCTGATACGTATGTCCCTACCAGTCTCGACATTTCATCAACTTTTTCGTCGGACCACGGCTCAATTTTGACGACGCAAGCGAGCGGAGCGAAATCTCTCGCACTAGACAAAGAATTCTTTGCACAAAGTGCTTCGCTTTCGCCGCGAGCATTCGTGCAAGGATCTGCGCGGCATGGGCAGGAACTTACAAGGGGGAGGCTATATCCACACCAGAATATGGTGGCAAATGATGGTACACTGTTTGTAGCTGGGACTGGGGAATCTGCTGGGGCCATGAATGGTGTAGGAGAGGGACTCGGGAAGAAGCACCACAAGAAGGGGAAGAGAGTGAAACAGAGAAGCGGGAAAGGATATGATTAATAAAAGAATAGCAAGCTTTTGATGATGCTCATGGATAGACACGCAGTAAGCAGACGCGAAGGCTTCTCGTTATTCGTTCCAGGTTAGAATATCCCGATCCTCCTCAGAATCGTGGTCGCGCTTGCGATGGAGCATAACGCGCTCACGAGACGGAAATAATCTATTGCAGTCTTCAGGGGGTCAGCAACATATATACGCAAAACGATGCAAAGGATGCACCTTGAAACGCACAGATAAAGATTGGCGTTCTATGGGGGCTTAGCCACACTCTAGAAGGCCGATAGAGACGTACTCTGTAGGAGACGTTACCCAGCCAAGACCTGCATCAATGTCCTTCTGGACGGTCGCTGCTGGGGGAAGAAATCAGGCGGTGCACCCGACAGAGACAGTGTTGCTCACCATCTTGAGTTGCAGGCCTTGATTTGAGTACAGACGGGAGTCGTGGTCCAGTGGTCATGCTGGCGTCGTCGTCGTTGCGGCCTAATCCGGTTCGGGCTTTCACACCTTCCGCATTGTGCCCATCGACACCAAGGAGTATGGGTGCTCAAGTTTTTTCGCCGGTCACTCTCCCCTGCAGCGGTCGCACGATGGTCAATAGACTAGCAAAGGTTCGTGCGGTTCTGTGGAAACGCTGCTTGTCTCACGATAACTCCAGGTCGCCCTGTACGAGCACCTTGCGAAAATGTTTGGTGGACCTCCTAACGAATACCACATAGCTCTCTATACCGAATGGGCAAGATACGACTGGGGGATGATCATAACCGGCAACGTCCAGGTTTCTCGGGAACACCTGACATTGGGACGCGACGTTGTGGTCCCTGAGATACTCAACGAGGAGACCTTGGCTCCCTTTGAGAAGCTGGCGCGAACAATCCATGCAGAGGACTCGCGCGAGCCGTCAACATGCCCGTTAGCTATCATGCAGCTCTCTCATGTCGGTCGTCAGTCTCCAAATTTCATCGGTGGTCGTAGGCTAGGCGTTCCGCCTATGGCGCCGAGCCCAGTCCAGCTCGGATCGAAAAAGCGTATGCAATCGCGCAACGGGACTAGGTCTTCAGATGCGCACGACACGCCACATCCGTACTTCCGCATACTGTTCCAGCAGCCCCGAGAAATGACCCGCCATGATATCAAACAAGTGCAGCAGGCGTTTATCAGAGGTGCATTAACCGCCCTCAAAGCCGGGTTTGACGGTGTCCAGCTTCATTGTGCGCATGGGTGTGAGTAATGTTGCAATGCTCTTAAATAGACTCTGAACTTCACCAGATCTTCTTGCCCAGTTTCTCAATCCCAAGGTATCTCTGGCAACTTTGTATCCCATGAATAACACTTTGACATCGCATGCACAATAGAGCAATATTCGGCGAGACAAGTATTCAGTCGAATCGCAGAACGCGCTCCTGATAGTGCATGAAATCGTCAAGGGGATCCGCACTGTCGTTCCTAAAAACTTTGTTATTGGCATAAAGATTAACTCTGCGGATTATGTAGAGACGAGTGAGAGCTCCGACGACGAAAAAATGTTGAAGGAAACTCGGCGTGTCCTCGACCATATACGTACAATCGCACTTTGGGGGATGATCGACTTCATCGAGATAAGTGGAGGTGATTACGAGTCTCCAGGTACGCAGCATGATGAACATTTTTGAGCTCCAAGACCCATTAGTGACAGATTTTATGGCCGCCAGGGTGGCGAGTCCTCGGCAAGCCTTTTTTGCTCGGTTCGCAAAGAAGGCGCGGAAATGTCTGACAAGGATATTCCCTACGGAAGTCAACGCTCCCTTGATCCTCCTTACTGGTGGTCTTCACTCACCAGCACACCTTCAAGGCGCACTGGACGCTGGTCATGCTGACCTACTCGGGATCGGAAGAGGTTCGATTTTGCGTCCAGACATACCCGCGATGTTGCAGGAGAGAAGTCTTAACGCTGCTGCACATGGCACTCTGATCGCCTTGGACGATGAACCATTCGCACACAAGCCGGACGGTGACATAGGACTACCATGGTGGGTGCCTCAGCTCCCGCTTGTTGGCGCAGGTGTTGGCATGGCGTGGTACAATGTTTGGATGCGAAGAATAGCGGCATTTCAGCTTGAGGAGAGGGTAAATCGCAAAGTATTTCCTACGCCGCTGCCGACGCTCGAAATGGGTGGGATAGAGGCCATGGTACGGATGTGGGTGTGGCTAGACTGGCACGAGTTGTTCGTTGGAGCGCTGTTGGTCTGTTGTGTAAGTGCGAGTGTAGTTATGTACAATTTTGTTGGTGTCCCTGTGGGGATATTGTCCAGAGGCACCTGAGGTCACAGACCACCCACGTTTGTGCGATCAATGATAAGGATGGCTCGCTCCCAGAATGCTGGTAAGAGCGAGTGAAATCTGAGTAGTTCACAGCCCAGATAGACATGTGAACCCATAGTAACATGTATCGAGGTAATGGCCTCCTCCATTCCGGTGTGCATAACTTTAATTGAGGGACTTCGAACCACTGTGATTCCGTCTTCCGATTGTGTCGTCAACATGCCTGCTACTACCCGCATCAACACAGAAGCAGCAATGCCTTCCGTTGGCCTTGGTAGATAGAACCCTGGACCATTCGCGCCGCCCCCACCTGGCACTGGCATGCCCCTCGTCCAACAGGTACTTGGAAGTCCGAGTCAGGCCAGGTCGAACACGCAGTGGGGTTTGCACTGAGGAATGAGTACAGACACATAGAAGTCAGTCAAGGCATTAGAGTACCTGGGGTTCTAAGGAACTTTTCTTCTTGAGGACAAAGCTCCATAATGTAAGGTGTATCAAGCTTCTCAAGTGATGACTGGAGGGCTGTTATTGGTTCCCTGTGGTCCTGATTGGCCCGTACGCGAATCTCCTGCTTGCATTTTCCATGCAAGGATCTCATATTGCTTCCAGGGTTGATGCATCGGCTAGCCCCTATGACACAAAATGAAGAGGCTGACAAGGAACATGGATGGCCTGACGCATGGAAAGTAGCGGATGTGTCCAGAGAAACTGAAAGTAATTGGTAAGCCGACATGGTCAGTATACATAGATGTGTATCGATCATGTCGTTTGTGAGGTGTCTCAAACTTTTCAGTCGAATACCTCGACACTTACAGGTTGCTTGAGTCATTCCTGTGGTAAATCAGATAGAATGTCACTCGTAAGTTTCTAATGACCACTAGCACAACCACAAGCATGGTTTCAGCATCGGGAAAAGGGGGATATAGCTGACAGCTTACTTACCACTTGATGGTTCGAACAACTCCTTCTGCTGGAAAATGATGCGGTCGACAAGATCGCCACGAAATAGGCTGTCTCGCCTGCAAATATGTTAACCGCCATGCAAGCCAACAATCCCCTGTATGCAGGTAAACAGTGTACCTTACCAATCTATTTAAAGTAGTCAGTGACGGACGAACACATTCTCTGTAAGTAAATACAGATCCTTGCAGCTGCCCCGGCGCTGACCTCGCCTGTAGCCAATGCCAAAATGACCAAGGAAGACATCAAAGGCCTGCACGAGATTGGCAAGACACACCACTTCCGTGCTTGCTACCCTGCTTGGATCGGTTTCGGCAGTCTCAGGTTTTCTGACTGTAAGTAGGATCGGGTGACCTCAAGTAGTAGAAACGATCGTCCTATGAACTGAGAAGCGTATATTCCTAACTGCGATCTTGCATGTGTTGCCAAGCACTTGAGGCTGCCCGTTCAGGCAAGGTCGGTCCTGTCATTGTGGAGGTCGTGATTCAAGGTTTCCGTGTTTGTCTGTCGTGGAGACGAACGACCGCGAGAGAACGATTCAAGTTTACGGTGGTCGACGCGTTTGGGTGGGTCAGGTTCGGTACGTCGGTGTATATATACGGTCCCTCTTCCAATCTGATGTGCCACGCAGGGCAGCGTCTCGTTACGCGATGGCGACCCTTCCCAGCACGACGACGCTACAAAGTTCAACTGCGCCTTCCACTCACACACCCACACTTCCCCAAGCACCGCGCTCAAACCGCGACTTTGACGCAGGGGTAAACTCGTCTACTGCATGGACAGAGCATCTGGATCGAGGGTATCACTCCGATGATGAACCAGTCGGGGCATATGAGCATGGCTTGTCTGCACGCGCACTTTATCAATTTCAAGGCAAGGCAGAGTTCAGGGAACTCACCGTCGAAGCCGGGGACCAGCTCGAGGTCCTAAAGCAAGACGTCGGGGACGGATGGAGCCTCGTAAAGACGGCGGACGGAAAAATTGGTTTGCTGCCCACGACTTATTACACTGTAGGTGAGCTACATGACCGGCGATGGTTTCGACTGACGTCTCGCAATTCAGCATACCATCAACTTTCTCTCTGAGCCAGTCGACAATCACGCGACAACGAACGAGCTATCCGGCGACGCTACCATACCCCATCACTCTCCCAAGGGCAACTCTGAGTCAAAACTCCCTTTGCTCGTCCGACAAACTACAGGTGATTGGCCCGACATGTTTCCGAGTTTCCGACAGCGATTGCTCGGTGGAAAGACTGTCAATCGATTCTCCGCTTTCGTCACCAGTGGTGCGGAAGAGTGGGTCCTCAACGGTGCTTCAGATCCCGACGAACCCACGACGTCTATTCCTACTTCTCATGGTCGCCTCCAAACGACAGATTCCGTCGCAGAAGACATGCGACTTAACAGGCTTGGAATCGGGGAAGCTGATAGACATTTTGTGGATGAAGGACCTGCATGGCAACCCAAGATTCCCGGGTTCCGTGTCTTGGTGCATTCACCGTCAAAACGATCATCGGGCCTCTCGAGTGCTTATACTGTGTATAATGTTACCTCTCTGATCCAACTACCCGAGCGCAGCGGGCCTGGTGACGAAGCGGTCCGTCCTGCCTCTCCCGTATATATCACTGTTCATAGACGCTTTTCACATTTTGTGGTTCTTCATACTTCATTACTCAAACGACTTCCCGGAATTGCACTACCTCCCCTTCCAGAGAAGCAATACGCAGGTCGGTTCAATGCTGCATTTGTCGAAGCTCGACGAGGAGACCTGGAACGATACCTTGATCGTATTGTGCGGCACCCCATTGCACGCTATGCGGAGGTTGTCACGTCATTCCTGGCCTGCGAAGATGACCTAGTGAGTAGTTCCTTGACGCGGAATGGGGGCTTAGGAACCTGCTCATGTTCCATTCTATGCAAGGAGTGGGAACAACTGGTGTCACGGTTCTTGTCTATGCGTCCCGCGGGGCCGTCCTTCTTTGCACACGTATTTCATCCAGCATTCAACGTGGACGTTCAAGATGCTTCGGAGACAATTGAGAAGTTTGACAACCATGTGCGGGCCGTCGGGAAGGGTGTGCAAGGATTGAGGAACACGTTCATTCGAGTCAGGGAGGCACGGATAGGTAGGTATTCGCGCTGATCTAAGTATATCTCTCTCTCACATTGACATGTTCAGAGATGTCCAAAGCAGAGCGTCTGCTTTCTTACTCCCTCCTATCCCTTATCACTGCGAAGCCATTGTCGTCCTCGCCAGCTCTTGGCGCAGTCGAAGAAGAAGAAAATACGTCCCCCCAGTTGCAGGGCCTCCTGAACAACAGCGCCGCTTGGTGCTGGCGTGACGATTGCAAAGACTGTCTCAAGCTCACGAAGGCAGTTCAGAAGACTGCGGAGACATTACAAAGTGTGGCAGATCTGTACGATGACCACGTCAGCCCCAACTTGTTGTGCGTGTAGTCCTCCATTCATCATAGCCATAGGCGAGGAGAAGACAACTTGCGACCCACGAAGCTCTCAAGAGCGTCGCCCATCCCTACATCACATATCGAGTACGTTCTGTGGGCGGGATTGATACTTAAGCTGACCCTCTATTCCAAGGGAATCATCGAAACCCATCGATCTACATGCTCCCGGTATGCAAACGCAACCAGTAGCAACGTATGCAATTCATGTTTAGTGCCACTTCTCTGACTGACCCGCCGCCAGCCAGATGAAGACGTGGCTTCACGTTGCGAAACAGTTCTCAACGCAACCATGTCCGAACTGGACGCGTATCATACCCAGAAAGTTGAAGATTTCACGACGCTCACAAAGGATCATCTCGATGGAGAGATTGCCTTGTACGAACAGATGCTGACACGACTCAAAGCTGCGCGAGGAACACTCGATCCCCCACTGTTGGATGGACTAGGGAGCTCACCCAGAAGACCCTCACGATTCGAGAAGGACTTGGAGAGGTCGGTGAATGACGTCGAGCCGCTTCCACAGCCTTGTCCACACGTGTATGACTCGGCACCGATGCGACCCGTAAGCATGGCCATCCAGGGAGGGGTGGGATTACTTCTTGGGAATTCAAGCTCAGGAGGGAGAACGAACGTTCTCAGTAGACTATGGGCTTGAGGGAGACTGGCCCCCTCTCGCATCAACCCCACTTCTTGGGGAAAATGCACCACTGGTAGCTTACATATCGACGAAGAATAATCTACAACTGAATCTCATCAAAAGTACATCAAAAGTACCACGTGTACTATGCGAGATAGCGGCTGAAGCATCTTTTTCTCGTCTACAAGAGCCTGGCGGACGTCCGCACTTCGAGATACAATGAAGTGCGCACTTGACTCCGTGCCCACCAGACAACCAGTTCACGGTCAGGAAACCGCCCAGAACGAACAATCAGTAGGAACGCTCGGTGCAATCGTTGGTCCAGGAGAGGCAAAATCCGGCCATCTTGTATCTTTATCATCGAAAGAACCAGTCACCTCAAGTTCTATGCCCCTGCTTTCATCATCTTCTTGTCGCGCTCCCTCTTCCAGGCCTTATTTTTGTGCTTCTCCTTGAATCCTCGTTCGCGTGCAACTTCATTGTTCTTTTCCCCTGATCCACTTTCTCCGCCACCACCTCGGCCTCGACCCCTTCCCCTTCCCCTTCCCCCGCCCCGTTTTGTACCCTCGCGTTGACCTCCCGTGCCCTCGGCAATCGGCATGCTCATCATTCTATTCCCAGCGAATTCATGTTTCTGTAATATCCGTTCTTTCTTCGGCTGGAGTGTCGTACACTGGTGAGTAGCCAATTTCCAAACAAGCTCACTCACGTTTCTCTCTAACATGATTCTCCAGCCCTCAATTTGTTCATCTGTCCAGCCTGGAAAAGAGATGTTGGGTCCAAAGAAGACGATAACCTTGGTCGTTTAGTCCTTACCCGTCTGTTGCTTGAGGTCAGCACGCGGCTTGCTTCTTCGTGTCTCAGCGTTTCGATCGAACAACTTGGGATCTCGAATGTACGCCAGCTCTAATATCGTCTCTGGCTTGACGGGATCAACAGCTCGCTCTCCGTCGATTTCTTCCTCGCCACTGTCTTCCCCATCACCCAAAACCTTGATGGTGCCTGCACCAGCTCCGTCAAGGTCATCGTCTAGGTCGATCACGTCCAGCGCTCTGGGCTTTTCATTTTCCTCTTCGTCTGAATCCTCGGACATTGCCTCGGTAAGTCGAATTATCTCTGCTTTCATTCGTTCAATTTCTGCTCTGTCCCTCGTCAACGATACTGATTCTTGCCTACGTGCAAGAGGTCAGTGTCCAATAAAGATGCCAGAAAAGTCTCTCAATATCATACATTTTCTTTCCGATGTGTATGCGGCTGAGGTCCATGGTCTCTTCATCAAATACGTTCCGCCTTTCTATAGGATCATCCATCACAGGCGCGATAACTGAGAATTCCTCAGTATGGGTATCACCGAGTGCATCCTCGTCGGGAGCTGTTCCCTCCAAAAAAGCTGCAATCACTTTTTCTGCATCGCCACGGAATGGGAAGGAAGGATGCATAAGCAGTCTGCGAATATACTCGGGGGTGTGATCAGGAAATATATCCAAAACCTGTGCCACTTGCAAGTCAAGATCGACGTCGTAAGATGGTATAGGTTCGGGTGCTGTCGCCCTCGCCTTCCCTTTGTCATTGGATACGTGTGCGGTCGGAGGTGCATTTTCGGAAGAACGTGGAATGACGCCGGATGAACGAAGGATAAGCCTGAGTGTACCTGGATCTTTCGTATTTGCATCCGATGGCTCGACATCAAGGGTGCGCAGAGTAGATTCCAGAAGCTCCATCCGCGCGTCGTCGCGTGATGTATGGTGTAACGCGGAAGACAACGTCCTGCTTAGCTGGTACGCATGTTGATAATCTGCGACGAGTGACCGATTGAGAAATGGGATGGTGTCAGTAGAGCCCGCAGCTGTGGACTGTCGTGTGATATCAAGCAAGGCGAACACGATCTCAAATGTCCGGTCTGCCTCTACCATGAGTTCCGTCCCTGAGGCTGCTGAGAGATCCTGCACCATCGTCGTCACAATGACGTGGAAAGCGTCGACAATGTCCACTTTGGTGTCAAGCCATATTTTCTCCCAGTGATCGAGCTCGTGATGTGTGACGTCCACCCGAATGCCGCCATACGAGCGTGAGCTAGCGGCAAGGCCATCGTCGTATGCGCGCGCTAATGCGACGACGAATTCTTTGTTGTGTGCGAATGGGCGAACAAGGATTGGTGGAGCAGCGCAGAGAAGGCTCATCAAGCAGCGGGCTGTTTTTCGCAGACCGTATAGTCCCGAAGACCGAGATGGGGAGAACAAGGATGTGAATGCGGGGACAACCTCCGAGGCGAATGTGGCAGGTAAGTTTGGTGTCCCGACGAGTGCTGCAGACATGATTGCTCTCAAGGGTGTGATTTTGGATGGTAGGGCGACGCAGAGATCGAATAGTATCTTGAGGTCTAGTCCCGGAGCAGAGGGTGCGACCTTCTCTGCAAGGAGGAGGACCCATCTGCGCAAGCGGTCGTCATGCTTTGCAAGTTCTGTATCTCCCCAGATGAGGCCTTCGAGGGTCTGTTGGGCTGCATCGCTGGCGTAGGTGGCGAGAAAGGCGAGGGTCGAAGGTGTACCCCGTTTCGCTGGTGGGAGAGCGATCACCTGTGCGAGTGTATTTGAGAGATTGAGATGAAACTGGGCTAGTTGCGACGCCGAGAAGCGCTTTCTTGCGTGAGTGGAAGGATAGACCGGAAGTGGTGCGAGGGTGGCCATTGAGCTGGTCGAGCTCACCGTGAATCAGAGCTGAGGAAATTATGCAGGACTGGTAGACATCGGCCCAACCTTTCGACGAAGAGAACGAGCAGATCAATTCGAATGGTTAAGCCTGTACATCCGTCGCGGAGAAGAAATCTGTCCGGCTCATTCGACATCCACCACGATGCTCATCGCTAAAACCCATCATGACGTGCCCAGCAAACTCGACGACGGCAAACCAATCCGGATCTTTGTGATTGCGCCCGTCGTGCCAGATTATCCACAGGCCAAGTTTCCTGGTATTTCTTCTTTTACCTGCAGTGCATCTCTTACACTGTGAACAGGCGTTATCTGCTTCAGGTACGCGATAGATCACCCCTAAACCCTCTCGACTAATCGACATCATCAGCGAGATTTACCAGGTGACCGGACCTGTTGAGAGATTTGCGGGACAGATCGCAAGCCATGGATATGTAGTGGGTGTGTCCGGTAGTTCTCATAATCAGAAGGCTTCTCATGAATATGAGCTAGCGTGCCCGTCGACTTATCACGAATTTGAAGGCCCCGAACCTATCCCCTACGACACGGAAGGCGCGCCGTCCCAATTATCTCTCTTAGACACTTACAGAATGCGCAACGACTGGCAGGAACGGACCGGGGTAACAAGTACAAGGTGGACATCCCATCTATGCTCGATCATCTTCCTGATAATGTCTGTAGATCGAGAAAACAGTGGTGGCTTATGACGAGGTATGCATCTCTCCTGTCCCTGTTTCAACAGTAAATTCGCTAATAATCATCTTGGATGGACAAAAGGATGCCACACTTTCCGCCGACTTGCTGGTCTCCCTTCCGAATTGCAATGGACGCATCGCAGGTTTGTGAAATGTTCTCGTCCCTCGCCAGCACTTCATCGTTCCTACAAAGCGACGGGAATGTGCCTAGGAGGTCACTTGGTATGTTTCCCTGCCACTCAGCTCAGACACATATCTCACCAAATCCAGGCATTCCGTGTACGACATCGATATTTTCCCTCGACGATGTTGTTATTGAACATTGTGATCTTCATCAGGCTGCCTTTGACCCCAGGGTATTGTCTTCGGTTTGCTTTTTTGCTACGGATATCCACAGTGCTACTCTTGGAAGAGGCAAGGATGATGACTCGCTCGAGCGAGTCCGAAAAGGTGATATGAGAGGAGAGCTCGTCGTAAGTACTGTCAACCATTGGTTTATCTTCACCTCACAGGGGTCCTAGATGATATTCGGAAAACAGGCAAGTTCACTCCTTGTTTCGTCCTGAAAAACGACCAGTTGATATGGGCTGGAGGATACGCATGTACCACGCGTGGGCCGCGACCTCATTAGAAAGACGCTCGAAGATGCCAATGTTGCATGCTCTGTGCGTACGGTTTGGTGTCCCTCAGCAGATACTCATTAGGCTGTTTCAGTTTCTGGAAGTACAAGCTCAACATGCCTTCATTAGAGATGAATCATCCAAGGGGCGATGGGATGCAGCCCTTACAAGATCTCTCTTTACGTTCATGCTGGAGGTGTTTGAGAGGACAGTTGGGCGAGACCTGGGCCCAAGGATTGACAAAGGAGGTGAGATCGAGCATGTGTGTTAAACTGTTAGGAAGCCTTGTATGTGAATGTTAGGAACCGGTAAAGTGTTCAATGCCAGAACAAGATCTGTTTAGTGGCTGGGGTGTAGTGAAGGCGAAGGTAAGGTCTAAAGAGGGTCACATCCCTGTCCCAATGCATGATATGATTCAACGACTTCAGTTCGGGGACTCGTGATTTTTCGTAGTTCAAGATCTAATGTCCGAAAACATACGGGCTCAACACAATTGCTCGCAGCAATTCCAAATTCGATACATTCAGCTTTCATGGGGAAGCTTGCACCACTTCCAGTCTATCTTCAAGAACGTCGGGTGTGGCGAATTTAGCGTCGGATCGATTAAGACGGAAACATTTTCTTGAATCTTGGGTCGAAGGTCAACTCAACGACATCATTGACTAGTTTCATGTCTGGTCTCTTGTCAACAACGGGAAACACAAAAGTGACATAGCTTACCAAGTTCCTTGTCCGAGTCCAAGTCGAGAGCTACCATAAACCTGATGCTCGACTCGGTGGCTACGTGGCCGACGATCTCGACGAACGTTCCGACCAACCGTTCATCCTGGGGTATTCCCGGATCGCGAGCTATTTTTCTGGAAGGTACGGAATCAAGCGTACCTCCCTCATCTGTATCTCAACCTGTCCTCCGTCACATGCTTCAACGACGGCACCACCCGAGTATTGCTATGTGCGATAAGGGCTCGAAGTCTGGTAGATAGTGTACAACTCACATTTAGCACCTTGCATGGCAATCGTACCGTGCGTCCGACGAAATTTGGGAGACGCGCGGCGTTGACTCTGGGAGACTGATGGTCGTGCATCGACATGGTTGAGTGTCACGCTTACTAACCGACGCGTTCAATGCCGGAAGTCATCAAAACTCTTTCTGTGGTATGCCCTCATACAATTTACAGTGACGACGACATGCATGTGCGCAAGGCAAACTCATGCTTACCACCACACTGACTTACCCATGCGCGACGAACGGTGGATAGACAACACCACTGACGGAATCATTCCTGGACAGTCTTAATGGTCGGATGATCAAACTCGAGGCTCCTGAAGGTCATTGCATCGTGATATCGTTCAATGAACCTGTAGCAGTTGCTTGAATTGCGGAGGTCGGCATTTTACACGATTGTAAATCCAGGTTTTCTGTTGCATTGACGTTCTCTAGATTTTGCGCTGATGACAACTGTTGGGGGTTTCTGGGCTTGGACAGGCGTATTTCGTACGCATCATCACTGAAGCATGTTCCTTCTCTAAACCCAAGACCAAACGTGCAATGTTTCACCCTCAGTGAATGTCAGCCACATGCTTCACCAGGTTCATTGCCGTGGGTCCATACCAGAGACGGCTAGGCACCAGTTATGGGAGATTCTGTTCCACGATCCTGTCCACGATTAGAGGACATACCAAAACTCCGGTCGCCAGACCTCATGCCCCCAGTTTCCCCCTCGCATAAAACGCTTCATCTTGTTGGCCGATATCTTCCACAATGGTCCAATCAGCCCGTAGTGTTCATGATTGACATGGCGACAAGGGATGAGATATTACTCCGTGTTCTTGGGATACAGGGGATTCCGCTGTGGTGGATTGTCGTTGTGTTTAGCGCAGGTTCTGGATTTCACTCTGCCCCTTTCATGAAGAGCATGGCCAGCAGCAAGCATAACAAGCGACCGAACGATGCAAAGCTGCGAAGGTGGAGACAGTCAGGCGTAACCAGATTATAGCACCAAGCTTTCACTTGCCCTTTTCGCGGTCACAGGGTAATATCGTATTCGAGGACATGGATATGCACAACCTCGAAGAAGGAAAGCGATGACCGGAACGTACGATGGTCGCGGCTGCAAGCTTTGGCGTACATCGCAGGGTGTACGCACCTCGGGGTGAGCTTCATCCATCTCTCGTGGCACTGATGATCTTGTTTGAATGAGCAGCAGCGGCCGTGTTAAACCCTGGGCATTCGGATTCCCGTCCGAATCGCGAGGAGGGATGCCACGCATCTGACCTCTGGGAACCGTCCTCAGACAAGGTGTTTCGATCCACTCGAATAATGAATGCAGCATTATACATAATGAATTTCCGATCTATGCCACCATCGATCGTCCGTCGATATTCGGTGTGGTGCGAGGTATGACTAGACCTTCCTTCCCCTCGGATGTGGGCGAGTACCGTTCTTTGCATCGAACCGCCCCGCATCTATTCCTCAAGGAAGAAGTAGTTACCCGCAGCTAAAAAATGTTGGATTTAGAACATCGAAAGAGGGTCACAAATGCATACTCTTTTGTTCGCGATCCTTGATACTGTTTAACTTGTTCACACGTGGCCTGAAGTTGGTGGGATCGCGCCGGAATGTGATCTCCAGGGAGGCGAGGAAGCGGTTCATGCCCGAAAGGAGGGATTGCGGTCTGTATGCGGCATCAAATGCTGATAAATGCAAGCACCGTATAACACACTTACGGCGTTGCCGTTGCTGCGATGGCTGGCTGGCCCTCAAAGACAATAACACGATCAGCAAGGTAAGTCGCCATTATGAAGTCATGTTCAATGACGAACGCGGTCTTCTTCGTGTGGAGGATAAAGCTGAAGACGAGTAAGAAAATAAGTCTGAACTTCGAAGTGTGATTACACACCGTTTTATGACTTTGCTGGCAATGATACGTTGCTCAGAATCCAGGAAACTGAAGGAGCTTATTTCAGTCAAGGTTACCCAGGAGTGACTGGATTGACTGACCTGCTCGGCTCATCAAGCAAATAAACAGACACGTTGGGCTTGCCTAACTTCGTATCAGCCGGGGTAGGTTCGTAGACATAAAGGATACAGCTTACCCAGGGCGAGGACAATCGCAACACGTTGCAGCTCTCCTCCCGACAACGTCTTTACTTCTTGATCCATAATGTTGTCCAAGCTCATTGGTTTTAACACGTCACTTTGGAACTGCGGGTGCATGAAGGACTGCTTGATCTGTTTGAGCAAAAGCATGCGGACAGTTCCGGGGAACTTTGGAGATATAGTCTGCGGTTTGAGTGACACAGAAAGCTCTAACTTGTCTGTTTCGATATCCGGAGTCGTCACGCCAGCCAGAAGACGAACGAATGTGGTCTTTCCAGTGCCATTCTCCCCGAGCATGACGACAATCTCAGAGTCAGTAAAACTTCCCGCTTCAACCGTCAGCTTGAAGCTGCCCATTGTCTTGGTCATCGCGGGGTAATTATAGTGACGTGTTTTGTCCACTATCAACTCCTCCGCAGTCTCCATCATCTTGAAGGACAAGGATTCTTCGCGAAAACGCAGATTCTCTGTAGGGATGAACCCATCGAGGAAAATGTTGATACCTAATTCCCAGGTGGTCGACCAACAGTGACAAGTTCTGCGAATTACCCACCTTCACGGACAGAGTAAGGCATGGTAACAACCCCATACATGGATGGTTTCCCATACAGACAGCAAACGAAGTCGGACAAGTAGTCCAAAACCGAGAGATCGTGCTCGACAGCTATGACATAACAGTTTGGGTTGAGTAATGAGCGGATAACTTCTGCGGCTTTTAGTCGTTGCTTGATATCCAGGTAACTCGACGGTTCGTCAAACATATACCTAAACAGGGTCAGGATGAGTAAGGTGGGCCATGAGTGAACATACACGTCTGCCTTCTGAATACAAGACATTGCAATCGCGAATCTCTGAAGCTCCCCACCCGATAGCTGAGATACTTCGCGCTCGAGAACGTGGTTCAATTCAAGATCATCGCACATTTTTTGCTTGTTGTCGAGTTCTAGCTTGGAATCCAACATTTGGTCTACAGTCATATTTCCTTTGATCGCACGTGGTATGTGGTCGACATATTGCGGTTTAATGAGTGCCTTAAGGTTATCCTCCAAGACTTTGGTGAAGTAATTTTGAAGTTCGGATCCGCGGAAATACTTCAGAATCTCTTGCCAATCGGGGGGATCCTAGACGGACAGCGTCCGATTAGTACGAGCGAAAAGGTGGGCGGGTTTTGCGTACATCATATCGACCCAAGTTGGGCTTGAGTTTTCCGGCGAGAACTTTGAGCGCCGTGCTCTTTCCAATTCCGTTAGTTCCGACAAGGCCGAGAACTTGCCCAGGTCGGGGTGTGGGGAGCCGATGGAGCTTGAAAGCGTTGGCAGTATATCGGTGGGTGACCTCAGACTCGAGGTTGGTAGGAAGATTGATGATAGCGATTGCTTCAAAGGGACATCTTGCGAAGATCCGATTGAACAAATGAGACCAGATACCGCCATGGACTTACTTCTTTACACATATACCACACCCGATACATAGGAACTCAGATATGAATGCGATTTTATCTGAGGGCTTCACTTCGATACAGAGCTTGCCTTGGAAGAAACACGTGTGAGAACAGCTGTAATTCAGGACGATCAAAGACGACACACCCATTTTCACGACAGGACATGACTATGAACGGAACGGGGTCAATCGTATAGAGTAACGCACTTTTGATCGGCGCACCTTTTTACATTCTTGTGCACATCGTTTTGGCTTGCAACGGTTCGAATCGACGATAGCGATACGGGTGATTTTGTCTGCCATTGGTTGAGTATTGGCTGATCGTTCTTTGCGGGTACTCGTCGACGAATATGCACGTGACCGACTGACGATTACTGCAACACAGCCGCAACGACGATACTGCACGCATCCAGGATGGGGAAGAATAAGACGAACGAGAAGAAAAGCAGCGGAAGCAAAGGCAGTACGAACGCTCCCGAGAAATCTGATGGAAAGGTGAGCCAACAGCTCACGTTCCTCCCCCAGTCCTCAACTCGAGGTTGTGACAGGCAAAGGGTGGGCTGAAGCCCGCTACTGCGATAAACGTCCGTCATATATTATGTGACAAGCAGTCGAAGGCACTAGAGGCACTGGAGAAGATACAGGTATAGTGTCTCTTCTACGCGATCTTGTCTTGCGTTGACTTCGACACTCAGCTCGGCCAGCGATTTGACAAGGTCGCCCAAGAATACTCCGAGGACAAAGCCAAAGGTATCCATCATGTCTGCTCTGTGTTTGTTCTCTTCCTAAGGCCCTTGCAGCCGGGGGGAGTCTTGGTTGGATGACTCGAGGATCGATGGTCGTAGGTCCCTAGTACTCCTAGTGTGATCATATCGAGTTGATTATCTTATGCCTCAGGGCGCATTCCAAGACGCTGCGTTTGCATTAACACCATCAACAGTGGACAAGCCTATTTTATCTCCACTGGTCAAGACCAACTTTGGGTATCACATTATTATGGTCGAAGGTAGGCGATAGATCCAGTCAAGTACATATCGATACACATCTGTCCACGCTTCGCACCGACCGCTGATGGTACCAGCCCCTGTCATGCTACGACCGGACACTCAGCTACATCGTCATTCACCACGTCATCAGCAGTGATAACTGTTATTGCCCGCGTGGTGATCGCGCTCCTGCGTTTTCTTCTCGGCTGCTCCACATCAAGATCGGGAGTGGCTCCCGACGACGTCACGTCTGGTTGAGCGGTGACCCGTCGGGACGTGTTAGATCTTCTTGACTCGCCACTGCTGCGATCGATTGCTCGCTTGCGCTTGTTCCCCGCAGATGGCGCAGCTTCGTTCAGGGATGCCGGAGAAGTGCGTGAAACTTCGTCATCGTGACGACGTATGTCCGCCAAGAGGGCTTTGCCTCTCTGCTTGTTGGCTCTACCGTTTTTACGACGTCTACTCGTGCCATATTGCATAACCGCTTTCTTGAAATCGACACCCTGCTTCTTGTGGAGGTAGTAATATGTGACACATTGGGCGGCCGTCTTGTTCGGCAAGCGCTGGGCGATGAGGCCAAACTGTTTTGGATGCGCGGCGAACTCGTTGAGGAAGATGTCACGCTCCTCCTCAGTCCAATAATCTTGACCAGAAGAGGCACTGTAAAATTCGGAGGGATCATCCACGATGTTGTTCGTGTCATCAAATAAGTAGGGCACAGAACCCTCAGTGACAGAGATCATGTCCGGAATCTTGGCCACGTTCTTGATCGCAAGATAGCTGGGATCGGTGAGTTCTTCTACACCTAAGCTGGCAATGATCTGTTCCATCTCCAGGTCCGAACGGACGGCATCTCCCATGACTGCAGTCGAACGCCGAGTTGTCCTGCCACTTGACGGAACTGTAGATTCCTCTGAAATGCCGGTACCAGTCTTTTGGACTTCATCAAGCCGTGCACAATGCTCTAGCCACCGTTCATGCAATGTCAAATATTCGGCCTTTAATCTTTGGGACTTTTCCATGATTTCAGACTGGCGTTCTTCAAAACGTTCGACCAAAGACGATCGGACTGCCTCGTTTGTGGCCGGCCTGACAGAAGAATTCGCAACGATTAATTCCTCTGATGGATGATTATGGTTGGCGAGGGGTGGAAGGTTAAGGCTCGAAACTACTTGGTTGGCTCGGAGAACAGGGAACACTCGTTCAGTACGTGTTTGGCGATCATAGCGGAGACGCTTTACTAGGAAGAATCGGACGGCCTCTCGGGTTGACCTGAGGTCGGCAGGTTGACGTACAACAGAGCGACGTGTCGGAGAAGCCGCAACAGCGCTGTGATCACTGACCACGATCTTGAATGATCCAGCAACTGTTTCAGGGGTAGTAATCACATTCGCGGGGTCAAAGTCCGATCCGGGTTCTATAGCACTTGATATGACATCGGGCCCCTTTTCCGGCACCTGTACGATGGGTGAGGGAGTTACAGTCGAGGATGAGGGAGGGGGGTCTTGGCATCCATTAACTTCGAGAGTAGTAGTGATATCGAGAGCAGCACGCTCCACAGTCGTAGACATCCCTGCAGTTACACAACGGTCGACTTCTAATGATGATCTCGCAGGCGAAGGGCGGAGAGAACCAATAGTCGTGGAGTCTGTTTCCACGTGTGGAGTCACGACTTCGTGAGATGATTCTGCAACGCATGGTCAGCGTTGTTGCCTTCTAAATCCTTACAATACACGTACCTCTATGGGGTGTTACCTCACTGAAGGGCGCTGATTTAGATATTGACGGTGGCGAGGGGTTGCGTTCCATAGCCTCTTGGCTAAATGCGTAAGTCCCACTCCCATTCATGACAATGGTCTCGTGGTCAGACGACAGCTTGTTGACCGGAACATTTACAGCCATTCCCCGGTATTTGGAACGTTCTGATGGGGCGTTGCCATCATCACCTGGTAACGGAACCTCGTTCGTGGCGCGCGAGAGTGCCTTCTCTTGCACTGGTTGGATCGGCGACCGGGTTAAGGCAGACTCTTTATCGAGTTCGGAGATACCGGACCTGCAACGCCTAGGCGATCGCGACGATGATCGAGATTCAGACTTTGTATCGAGGACCTCCCGAAAAACAGAACTTGCTCGAGAAAGGGATAACGAGGAGGCGAGGGATTGGTGGCCGACATCAGCAACGGGACAGTGCCTCGGACTACTTCGGTATGATTCCGTCTCAGCGGGTGGACGAGGTGGTGAACGATGCTGCGACTGTGGAAGCGATGCGGATAGACGGGGAGGAGTACTCGAAATGGAGCTTCCTTGGGGCTCTTCCGCACGATCATGGTAAGATGATCTTCGTTGTTGACTTACACCATCACCTGTCGAGGAAGATGTCCAAGGATCATCTTGGTACTGAGGTCGGTATGTGTCGGCAGTCCGTGAAAAAGATCCATAATCGCGTACAGCATGGAGGGCAGGGGAGGGTCGGTAGCTATCGTAATGTGGTACGAAGTCCGAGCGTGGAGCAAGCCTTTGCGGAGAGAGGTCTCGTGACAATGGACGTCGACGATCTCCATGCCGTTCGAGGGTAGAATCCAATCTGCAAGATACTAGGTGTTATGATAGTCTTACCTCTAAGGAGGCAGCATACAAGTCGTACCGAACGGGTCTATCAAACTGTGGTTGCCTCCAGAGTTCTTGAGGTTCGACCATCCTTTCGGCGAGGGTATCACGACGATTTTTGTCCCACGGCGGTGGGCTTGTAGAAAGTCGCTTATGCTGCCATCGAGGGGTGTGGTCCCACTGACGAGATTCCTGCGGTCTTGCGCGGTCGTGTCGGGGGGGAGAGGGAGTGCGACTATAGTGCCGCTGGGGCCTGTAAACGTTTGGCCTATAGCTGTCTGGACGGTCTTCATAGTATGTACCACCACGAGGCTTATAGCTATCGTAAGTGAGCCGCCTTGTAAGTGGGCCCGGAGAAGGAGATCTACGACGAGAGAAATGCTACGCAAAAGCTTTGAGGAACTGATGGACTTTAAAGTATTTGATCTGACTAACATCGTATGATGAAGGACCAGCTGAAGGTCGGCGAAATTCATGCGACAGCGATGTTCCTGTGGGAGACAGTTGCCCATAGCCGATAGAGGACATGTCAAGACAACTCTTCAAAAATCTGATGCACCGTCAATAGTCTTGGAATGGTAAACGAACGCTGGAGATGTCGCAGTACAAGTGCCACGGAAACTATATTGCGGCACGGTGCATGAGACTGCAGGTCGATACAGGTTAGACAGCGTTGAAGCTGGTGTTCTACCGATTGTTCTTTGAGCAGCGCGTGGACTACGAAGGCCCAAGAGTATGAGGGAGAAGACGTTTGAAACTCCGCTGGCCATGGTCTAAGTACTTGGTCTGGACACGGTCAAGACGCGAACTTGCCATGGACCCCGCCGACCCAAACCACGGCCTCAAGGAGCCCCAGCGACTCTCTTTCGAGTCTGCCAAGATACGAAGGCTTGTCCTAGGCTCTTACTGGAGCATGATCATACTCGCTCTTCCTTTCTGGTGGACGCTCACAAGTATCGAACGCATCGCGCTACCCTCGGTCCGTGTAAGGGAACAGCTCGACAGGAAAATCGTATTTCCAGTAGATGTACAGCTTGACAGCGCGAGCTTTGGGCACGGTAATCACCGTCTGGCAAGAGAGCTCAACGAAGGTCTCGCACAGGTTCTTCGTGCTTCCCCTACGTGGAGAAACTTGGACATTCGGCTGAGTATTGGCGAGAGCGCAGGTGCGAGGAGCCGAGTGGGTGGACAGACACGCAGTTGGTAATCAATGCTTTAGAGGACCGAGGACCGTCTTCCAACGCGTATGCTGTTGTCCTCGGGGATCACACCGCCGTCCAGCACCCCAGGCGGGTGGTTGTGGGTCCGGAGGATACATCAGGTGGGTCGGATCCTGATTGGTACACCAGCACCCTATGCATGGTAACGGTCCTCCAGCTCACCGGCTGGTCAGCATATTATCTGGCCTGCTTGCGCCGGAGATCATCCCGATGCAGGAACAACAACGCGTTGTCCAATACAGCCCCCACTATCGGCTTGCTTTCACGTTGCTGAATGAAAACGCCGCATCTGATCGTCTCGTTCACTCTTGGGATATTGAACCTGCGGTTAGAGGGAAGTTGTCCTGCGTTAGCTGAGTTCCGACGGTTGACCAATAGCCTACAGACCATCTTTCTCCAGTTCTCTCCCAATTGAATGTGCTTCATAATGTGACCGTCGAAAGTCAGGTTCAATACCACGCACCACTGGCGTTTGAACCCACGCAATTCACTGATGGCAACACTTCCTTTCACGGTGTTACTCCTGAGGATCTGACCATATTCGTCAACTCCGCCGAATGGTCGTTGTGTAATTATTCCGTTACCCAGCCGTTTGGCATAAATTTTTTGATGGGTGATTAAGCCTCCAGTGTTTCTAATGATCCCGTGCTCCATTTTGTGCTGTTTGTGCCGTCGTCATCCCGGCAGCCACTCTGCATCCTTGACGCACACGGTAAGTGTTCATAAACTTTAAGTGAATGAGACTAGAGTATTTCAGGGTTACCCACGAGTCAGAATGCATTTCTTCTGCCTCAATGGGGTGGTATCTTCATTCTCAACGGGCATGAGGGGAACGCGGTGATGAAGCACCTGACCGCGGCGGACTTGGTGCCCGTTTTCTCTGCATTTTCTAGTCAGCTGGCTGTGTTACTGGGTGTTCCTTCCCTTCCTCATGGTGTGCGGTCCGAAGTGGCGTCGCCGCTATCTGACTGGCAGCTGGATGCCCTCTTGCGACGCCGAACGTCGGAGAATATTTTGAACAGCCAACAGACTCTTTACAGCATCGTGAAATTAGTAGACCAAATCGAAGCCATGCCCGTCGACCAAAAGGTCAGGGGAGATGTACATGATGCACTGTCCGCGCTAGAAGAGGTCTACCGTCTCGTCTTTCCAAAAACGTCGTCCTAACGAGGCAGTTTCGTCATAGGCTTACCGGTCCGTGGTAACATCCGCAGCGGTTCCTCTGCGATGGTCCAGCAAGGCTTTATCATTAGCGTCGCATGCTTTCTTTAACCCGGGGATGCTGGCCATGCTGTACTTTCCTGCCGAACACAAATATGCTGTTTACACCCCCTTATTCGCTTCTATTTCAGTGCCTTTGATCGCTGCGCTCGGAAGAGAGATTTACGCATGGAGAAGGGAGCGGCGAACGGCGAGGGACGGATGACTACACTCTTATTAGCATACAGTTCCGAGTAGGACACTGATCAAAAAAGTCTTTTTCTCCGTTTGCCTCGCTATTCCCAGGCCAATGTATCGTCACGTGACTAATTAGGCATGGTGACTGCGCTAGGAGGCACTGCCGACACTGACACTGTCAAGGCCGCCGCCATGAGTACAAGCAAGGTGAATGTGGATGGCATTATGCTCCTCGAGCAGCCATTTGTGCGTGTACGTCGGACTCTTCTTGAAGCACAGACCTCCGTCACCGAGCCACATGCTAGGTACCCTACGAGAATTATCGCAAAGTATTCCGTGCATCTCAGAGGAATATCGAGCGTGAATTGGGTAACGTACAAACAGCGTCGAACGAGCTCCAGAAACGCTCAAAGGGAAACGAGGTTAACCTTGAGGATGCCGCCAAGGCCGTTGACGGGATGATAGCGCGAGTGGAGAATCTCAAACGCAAGGTCAGGATCCCATGTGCTGTGCGCTCCTGGAAATGATTCATCAAATGTTGTAATCTACACAGCTTTCAGAACTGCAGGAAAATAATGGAAGACCCACACTGGATGTCACGCGTGAACGACTTCACCATCTTGCGTTAGTTGAGGCTCTGCCAACCACAAACTGCCCCGATTTTTCACGCTGGGCGGACACGCGGCTGGACCGATGGCTGGTCGACTGGACGCTCCGCGCGGGCCGAGAGAAAAGCGCGAGGAAGCTAGCCCAAGAAAGAGGTATCGAGGTACGTTATCCATATGGACGGCCTCTGCTGGATCCCACGTTGAAAACTCATATCCACCAGACCCTTGTGGACATTGATCTTTTTATGGATATCCACCGGATCGAACGCGCACTCTTCCGGCACAGTTGTACGGAAGCTATAGCATGGTGCAGTGAAAACAAGACGGCGCTGCGGAAAATCAAGGTAAGTTCCTGAGTGCCATCCTGATATCACACAGCAATTTCCGGTACTTTGTAGAGCACTCTCGAATTCGAACTCCGGCTTCAGGAGTACATTGAGTTAGCCCGTGCCCGCAAGACACAGGATGCGATCGCATATTCGAAAAAGTACCTTGTGTCGTGGCAAGAAACCCACCTGCAGCAGATTACCCAGGCAATGGCTCTTTTAGCAGTGCAGCCCTCGACGACTTGTGGACAGTACAAGGTTCGTGAGCTGCCGTAGCGATTTTCGCCGGATCTCACGACGTTCCAGCGGTTGTACGACGAGTTTCGTTGGACGTCACTGATCCAAGCATTCCGCCTTGCTATTTACTCGTTGAACAGTTTACCGACGGAACCGCTTTTGCATCTTGCGCTTTACGCTGGGCTCGCTTCCTTGAAGCTACCCGCGTGCTATGATCACACGCACAATGTCGACTGTCCGGTGTGCGACCCTAATATCACCATTCTTGCCAAAGAAGTTCCATTTAGTCATCATGCCAACTCTACTATCGTTTGCAATCTGAGTGGAAAAATTATGGATGAAGATAATATGCCGATGGCTTTCCCTAACGGATACGTTTACTCGACTGAGGTGAGATAAACCGTGGATTGACATCAAGCAGTACTTACTCATCTGTGGCTTAGGCACTCGAAGAAATGGCCACCAGGAACAATGGCAAGGTCATGTGCCCACGATCCGGTCAAGCCTGTGACTTTACTGCCTTGAAAAAGGTTTTCATCTCTTGATCCCAACTAGGACGATCTTGCCTATATTGTTAGTTTCTATGACAGTTTGCCTCCACGTGTAAGTGCCAACTTCGAACAAGAAGCATTACTGTGGTTTTGAACATGTAACCCGACCCCCCATGCCTCTGAAGACTGTAGCCGAGTAACGCTTAAAATTTAGTTATCTTGTTTCTCCCATCAAGGCACTCGAATGACCGGCGTAGAGTCGCCCTAGATCGATCCTGTTCCAGCTACTTTGTTGATGCCCAAAGCATCACATACATCATGCACACTTGGTACATGGTATGAATACGTTCAATATTCGAGAATGGAATCCAGGAATGCATCATGGTGCCTTCCCATGCCAGATAACGAGCCATTTCCCCAACCCTGAGATCGTTTTTCGTATTGGGCTCCTTGGCGTTGTCACCCCCTTTACCTTGATTTCCAATGTCCCGCAATGCCGGATAAGGACTACACCACCAAGATCCCACCCCTGTCCAACAGACTCGCTCCGTGCACAGGATAGGTGCGGGGCCGAGCCATCAACTCATTATTGACCGACCCAGTGGCGAGGGAACGCGGAGTACATCTTGAGTGAACCGTTTGCTGACAATAATTGGCCCGTCTATTGAGTGAACGCTGCGTGTGTGGTTCCTTCAGGGTGCAAGCGTCTGTCTTTGCATCCCTTCACACTCGCACTCGCACGTAGACACAATTTCCAAATGGCCAGGCTCTCATATTGACTGGCGGTGCGCGTTCGCACCTGAAACATGCACATATTCAACCGCTCGCGCGCTGTTGTGCCTGTCCGTACATTCGGGGCTCAAGACGAGGTACGTGGCACTTCCAATGAATAACACGCTGCGGAGAAACATTAAGCTTTGCTGCGCACTTGGAGACGCCGAGCGCACGTAACGGGGTGGGGACCTGGGAGAAGGGGCCGCAGATGAGATTGTACTCAAATGCAAGCTCGGTACGCACGAGAAAGTGCTACCGAAAGACAGTAGCGAGAAACTGTCTTGCCAACGCGGCATTAATGTCCTGAGCTGTGCGGTCAATGTAACCTGACATTCACCAGTGAGCCGTCTTGGCCAAGCGTCGGGTCAGATTCGGGAAAGCCCGCTTCTGAGGGTGGGGGACGAGTTGGATACCCGAGCTCAGTACAGGGGAACCAGGCACGGGCGACACCAGTCTTTGCAACGTCGAGGCACGTGTGCTATCGTCCGAGACATGCTTGTGCGTTTGTACGTGGGCGGGTCGCTTCTGGCCTTTCTCACCTCAGTTGTCCATGGCTTGTCCAACAGAGTTGGCTATCGTCCATGTGTCACCTCCCAAGTGGGTTTCCCACAAAGAACCGGTAATATTCTCAACCGAGACGAGGTTCCGACAGGTGTCAAGCCCAGTCGATATGATACTTGGGCGAGGACACCACGACGATGGCCCATCGCTGTATCCGCGGATCCCGAATTGTCGAACGCCATCCTATTGCGTCCGGGTCCGAGCAGAGCTAAATGGACACTTCAGCCTCGACGCCGTGTGCCACGTCCGTCATCCTGAGCCCATCGCGAGTGCGAGAACCGGGGGGTTTATCCCTTGACTACCCTGTCAGCGCCGGGCGACCTAGACCACCGACCGGACGTGTGATCCATGGGGCTATCACACCGCCCTGGCTTGAGATGTCATGCCTCGAAGCACGTTGACCGCTCTTGTTCGTGTCTTTCGGGACTGACTGCACCTCGCCCGTATCTGGTATACCTGTCGCACCGCTAGTGCCTGCGACCGCCCTCGAAAGCTTAACGGATGTTTTACTGTGTGTGGACGTTGGACGCGTGACCCATCGCCGCTTTTCCCACGCTCCGGAGACACACAGCCGACGGCGTACACGTTGATGAACGCGACGAGGTAAGTCATATAAAATGTCGGGTATGGAATCCTCACTCGGCACCGTCCGCGTTGTGCCATCATGAAGTCGTACCTGGAAGGCTATTCACTCCAGTCGGAGAAGACGCGCGCGGGCATAGTGCTGGGACGATCGATGACTTCCGGCCGGAGTCTATGACGAATAAGTGGGCGTAATGTCCCGCCGCACCGATACCTCGAGGCCCTTAGGTACCTTGGTCGCAGTGCGCTCAGGGTTGAAACCCGAAAGTCCTGTCAAATCTTACCACTTTTTTCCTCCGCACAGCTGACGGGGACTGAGATGGACAGGATGGCTCCGATGCTGCACCGGCGTCCAGATTCATGTCAACCAGCTGACGGCGGTTGTCCGTCCGCGCGACCTTCACTATACCACTAACGGTGTCTCAAACGGCACCGAGGCGTTGATCGTCAAGATCCCCATCTTGCCTGAATTCAGATTCCGCCCGTCTGCCAGCGGTGGTAGGCACCTTGGTTATGAAGCATGTTTCTCGAATGTCATGTTATTCACAGGACCCAACGTGCACTCTGACTGGAACCAGTTAAAGAGCGTCCGTCAATTGCAGTCTGTCCCTCGTCGTTTTTCGCCCTCATCGAAAACGCCTTCCTCCTCCTGAGCCATGTATACCGTCGGTCTACAGTCCGCTGCTGATGCCTTCCTCGTGTCGAGTCTCCAGGCCCAACTCGTTCTGGCTTGCCTCATCCTCCTTACCTTCCTAATCTTTGGCCACACCACCTCCCAGGATGACCTCTCCGAGCAAGCCCCTGTCTATTTGCCTGGCTGCCATCTCCTCGCCATAGTCCCCTTCTTCCGTCGACGCTTCGACTTCCTCAACGACGGTTTCCGCAAGACAGGAGCGAAGCTATTCCAGTTCAACATGCTGCGTGTTCGTATCTGCTCACCTTTCGGACTCCAATGTGGGTTGCTAACATACTCCCAGGAGACCGTCATTGTCGTGTCCGGGGAGTCGGCGCGCAAGGAATTCTTCGCAAACAGGGCTTTCGATTTGACGGAAGGCTTTAAGGTTCTGTCAGGTGCAGTACGTGTCGCCTCTCCCGATCTGTCTACATCCGTCGTAACGTGCCACCACTAGATACCCATGGTCAAGGGTGTCACCGCCGATCTCCATACCCGCCGAATAGCACTCATCCACAAACGTCTGGTTTCAGTGCAAAAAGATGACCACCTTAGACATCGTACGTACTGGCCTCCCATGTATGTGCATGGTGCTCATCCCCGTCTAGTCATTATCCCAATCTTAGAAGACTGCCACCGAGTTATGGACAGTTGGGGAGCCCGCGGAACATTTGACCCCTTTGAAAAGATTTATGAAGTACGTTTCATCGCAACGGTATTGCAGTCACAGCCTTTAATGACTTCCTTACGCAGCTCGTCTTCCAAACCACTGTACGCAGTATTGCGAGTCAAGAAATCGCAGATGACCCTGCACTGGTTGCACGACTCAAGAACCTGTATGATATATTGGACAGCGGAACTACTCCTACGACAGTGCTGCTCCCTTGGCTCCCTGGCCCAAGCATGGTTAGAAAGTTACTGGCCACCAAAAAGGTTTACGACATTGTTTCACGCGTCGTCGATGCCCGGGTCAAGAGTGAAAAACCCCAAAACGATACGCTTCAGATGCTTGTTGACGCCCAAGATGAGCGATTGGTGATGGTGGGAGTGAGTGATCGAAGGTCATCCTTCTGATACCACGCTAACACCACTCTAGTTCATAATGGGTCTGCTCGTCGCCGGAGCCAGAGCGACTGGTACCACGGCGTCATGGCTCCTGACTTTCCTTGGCAACAACGTGGAGTGGAAGGAAAAGGCCATCCGTGAGATCGAAGAACTAGCGTCGATGTACCGCCCGGAAGCGGCGGTTAATATTTCGCTCCCGTCGCTTTTGGCATCCATTCCATTAGAAGCTTGGGAAGCAGAAACACCTGTTCTTGATGCCCTTATCCGCGAGACACTTCGGATCGCGCAGCCGCACACCGCCATGCGTCGCAACCTCGGACCTGACACAGTTATCGACTCCAAAACTATCCCTTCAGGGGCGTATGTTCTATATCCATTTTCGGATGTCCATCTCGACCCGGAACTATATCCCGATCCGTGGAAATTCGACCCGAGCCGCAAGGAGGTGAAGACGCCGTTCGGCTACGTTGGATGGGGAGGCGGTGAGTGTGCACGCACGCGGTTGCATCATTACGTGGCTGACGGTGAGGTTCACAGGGGCCACGATCTGTCTTGGCCAGCGCCTGGCAAGAATCGAGCTCAAACTCATCGCTTCGACCATGTTGTTGCGGTTCCGATATTCAACTGTGGACCCACACGGCTTACGACCAAACCCCCTGCGACCCAACTGGAACGATATACTCTTGTGCCGCCCCGATAAGGACACCTACTACCTTACTTTTGACAAGATCGAGTTATCACTATAGGTCAGGCAGCATGGCTATACCCTAAATTGCGTCACCCGCACCTTACTAATCACTTAGTGCACATTCCTTTTGGGTGTATCTGCTTATTTGTTTACTAGCCCTTCGCATTTTATATTTTATCTAATGGTCTTTTGATTAATTCGGAACCGCGCGTACTTTTTGATACACATCCATTCTTTCATCCGCATTAATTATGCCTATTTCTCTCTCGCCGCTCTTTACTCTGCAAACGCTCAATTTCATACCCCATTAGACGATCCAGCCACGTCCGGAGCCATCCTGGACGGACCGAATTTGGAGTGCCATTAAAAGTGCCATGTAAGATGACGCATGTGAACGCCTGTCTACTAGTCATAAGAGTGTAGGCTTCAGCAACGCCGTCAAACAGGTTCGCACGTCTGGAACGGCGGATGTCATCTGAAGAACTTGTCCTTTGGCTTGACTCGTGTCGACCCTTGATGCGGGCGTGATTTGTCGTTCTGTCTAGCCTCGGAGAGAACCTGAACTGCCCTCTCCTTTTCCTCTTGTCTCCTTCTTGCGATCCAGTCTTCTCTGCTCCTTCTTTCTCTCTCTGCCAGCCGGGAGCGCTTCTCTCTCGATGGCTCCCACTTTCCCCGTAATACCCGGCGAACAGCTTCTGGACTGATCTTGAACTTGTCCGCGAGCATCGCACACGAGAATATGTCCTTGTCGAACGCGTGCAGGGAACGAAGTCCGTCCATGGCATCGCGCGACAGCTTACGCGTGGGGTTCCAGCCACCTGGAAACGCCGCTCTGATGCTCTCGCGATGCCGTCGCCACTGCTCAGGGGTTGGAACTGCAGTGGGCTCTCGTTTGGGTGGTGGCGGCGGTTCATCCTCACTGAGATCGGGAGACGGTCCATCGTTGTCAAAGAGGAGAGAGGTGGGGGGAACGTGTCCTGCCAGCTGCCAGTTACGAGGTGGGATGTGCCGCGAGTAGAGGCGACGTCCGACGGTGGACAGGACGCGCAGAGACATGGTCGGTGTAAGTCGTAGGGCGTCGTTTACACTCCGCGATGATTGGCTGTCGGCATCCCCCGACATGGGTGTCGTATGTTGCCCACCCAACCAGCCGTCTTGATCACGAACATGGCGGACGTGTCCGACGCAGGGATCAACCAAGGTCAGCCCTGCTCGTATGTATGTTGTGGGTTTTGAACCCGCGTGTTCGTTCATACCAGCCTACTTGGACGTGCGTTCTGACAAATCCGACACGAATTGGTTACTGCTGGACTATGAGGTCAGGGTAGCCTTTCCTTCTTTTGCTTAGGCCTCCCTTGACACGCCTGCCGCACACGCACCAGTCCGATCGCTCGGACAAGCTCGTAGTCACAAAGACAGGTACACACGGCCTCCCTGAGCTCCGAGATGCTCTCGATGACTCCAAGGCCTCTTATGGCTACGCGCGTGTCACTTACTCCAATGACAAAGAGTCCCAGCGCGAAAAATTCATCCTCATCGTATGGATCGGATCAGGCTGCAAGGTGATGCGGAAAGCCAAGGTCGGTACCGCTTTCGGTCTTCCTTTTTACGTGCGGCACCGCGCGTGTCCATCGGTACCCTGTGGGGTTTTTTTCCCTGGTGGCTTATCACACGCCCGTTCTACCCTGGTGCTATCCAAACACTCACCTTGCTCCTGCACACGTTAGATTTCCGTACATACAGCAAATGTCAAACAGGTGTTGCGTGTTTACTCAATCGAGGTGGCCGCTCGTGAAAGAGATGATCTGAAGGAGGACCCTATTGTCTCTAGGCTGCGCAAAGTAAGTGACGCATTCCAAACACTGTGCTCACCTGACATATTCATCTGGTATGTAGGCCGGTGGCGCAAGTTATGATGGCGTATAACGTATACCCCTGTTTGTCTATCTATTGCTTGCATTGCGCATGCCAATTGTCACCAAACCTCATATATCAGTGGCAACTAGGTTGACACTGCCACGATAGAAAATTTACTTATTGACTGGACACATCCTCCATGTATGGCTCCATCACCGACGCCCAACGTGGGCTCCAGGGTAAACTGTTCAGAGAGCAAACCTTGTTAAGTTCTGGATACCCTCATCTGTCAACCGCATGCCCATCCAGCCGTCCATGCGCTTAGCCGACAAGGTTTTTTCGTAAAAGGCAATGGAGGGCTCGTTCCACTGTACATGTCTAGATGAATTCTAGGATGTGTTACTAGGCACGTACACTCACCGTGAGGACGGACCAGTCAAGACGTCCGCAGTTCTGTCGGGAAAAAAAGCCCGTCGGTCCATGATGGGCAGGTAAACGGGGATGTTACCTTGTCTCGGGCCACCTTTCCGAGCTCGGCAAAGAGAGCCTTACCAATTCCTTGATTTCTGGCCTCTGGCTTCACAAACAAGTCCTCGAGCTGTGTTAGGCGCCTGTGTCCAGAATGATCGTGCTGACTGCGGATATAGACGTACGTACAGCCCTGGTCTTCCTGTCCATGTGGAAAAGTTGAAAAAATAGAGAGCCATGCCGAGGGGCACGCCAGGTTCCGCGGGAGTGCCTTGGAACGCGAGAAGAGCGTGTGCGTAACCCTTTTCAAATATGTTCTCTCCGAACTACGGAGGGTGGGTCGGTACCGATCGTGACAGACGAGGGCACGTACCAGCTCTCTGGTAGCTTTGGCGGACTCTGGCTCTTTCTCGTATGTGGCCTATGTGGGAGTGAATACCAGCCATATGATGCGATAGATAGGCTCACGAGATCGTGGACGAGTTGTAAGAGGACATCCTTGGATAGGTTGGTAAGTGGTGTATATAACCTCGTAAATACGCACGATGTCGCTGACAGTGGCCGGTCGTATGTGGAACTGGGCGGGGGGCATCCTGTCGAGAGAGATTATCTTATCTGCGCAGGTGAGACGTGGGCCCGTCCTTTGTGTGCGCGTGTTTGTGTGCAAACCTTGTTTTGCAGCTTTTCGTCGTACACCCCTTCTCCGCAGGCATCTCTGATCCCCGTCCACCACCTTTCATGGATCAAGCAAAATTGGCCAAACTTCAGGCGCAGGCTGCCGCCAACCGGCTTGGTGAGCGATTTTTGGTTAGACGTGCACGCGGTGTGCCACCGCTTCACCTTGCACCTTTTCCCTCAAATCACCCTTTCTAATATGTTCCAGGTGGAAAGGGTACTATGCGCCGGAAGTTCGTCCGGAAAACAAAGCCCTCTGCCGCACAAGACGACAAAAAACTACAAGCTGCTCTCAAAAAACTTAACGTACAACCTATTCCTGGAGTGGAGGAGGTAAACATGTTTAGGGAGGACGGAAACGTATTACATTTTACCGCTCCGAAAGGCACGTCCTCTTGATTTAATCACTAGTCACCCTTTACATATCCCCGACGTTTCTTTTTCTTTCACCACGACGGCTTCCGTCGGCTGAGCGGGACCCGAGGTATTAATCTTATGTTGCTATTTTCTGAACAGTTCATGCCGTGGTGCCCGCCAACACTTTTGCGATTTATGGTGCAGGACACGTCAAGGAGCTTACGGAACTGGTCCCGGGAATCCTTAACCAGCTTGGACCCGATTCCCTCGCATCACTGCGCAAGCTTGCGGAATCTTACCAGGCAATTCAACAGGGGCAACAGCGGCCGGCAGCGAGTGGTGTTGAAGACGATGATGACGATGTTCCTGATCTCGTCGAGAATTTTGACGTCGAGGGCGAGCAGGCGACGGTGGCGGCCAACAAGGAAAAGCTAGACGATGTCAATTGAGCATGAGGGGAAGGCGTGGATTGGGTTTGCAAGCGAGTGTTGCTGACTGGCATATCTATCATATGGCTTCTGTCGCTAGGAAAGGGGTATTACCACACCAATCCAGGGCTTCGGATGGTGATAACTCTTTTCGATGTTCTCTTCACGCTCGGATGGTTCTTGTCTCCTGATGATCCACTTTGGTCCTCGATGATCGTATTCAAGGTCTTGTACCCATTTCATGCTCGTACTCTGCTCACACCTACTCGATACTGTGTTTGTTGCCATTCCGTCTCTGCTTTCTTTGTTGCCTCTGTCGGTCACATGACGATCGTGTTACGCATATTCGCATTGTATTTCTTCCTCCCGTGTGGGATGTCGTCCAAGGGTACCCATGTGCTGGTGTCCCAGGTACCGTACAGATAAGGCTGACATCAGGTAGAGTCGACAATCCTTCTTATCACAGCCGGAAGGGTTTAGGGACTCATCGATCTCCGATATTCAATGCGAAGCTCACGCATTGCCCGGTTAACGGTCTCGACTGTCAACGGCGTAGTGCGCAGTATCCCGCTTCTCGTTCATAGATTGCCCACGGATGAGTGAGGATGAGATGAATGCGCCCGAAAGTCCCACCATCATGTTACCGAATCCCGATCGAGGCAGCGGTAGTTGCAAGGCAGCCCTTGTCCCCTCAACTGAGCTGATTACGCAGATTTCAGGCTTGTCGTGTCGTCCAATGTCCAGAAAGTTTACACGCTTCGAAACACATGGCGAGTGCCAGCTCGTGCGTTTATCTGCTGACATGAACCCGGCCATTTCGCAAATCTTAGACGTCCGTTTCCCAACATCCCTAACGGGGGATGGAACCGATGCCATGTGAGTGATCCCGAAGCACGTAAACATTTTCGATGGAGTTAACGACTCCCCGTCAAAGGGGCGTCGCAGACTCGACTGAGTTCTTGGTCATATAGGAACACGGACTGCGACTATTCCGCAGCATACGTGACGCTGTACACGGATTATGGTCTGGTTGGTCATGGAATGACATTCACCATCGGCCGAGGAACTGACATCGTAAGTCATCGAGGTGCTGGCGTGGCGCGTGTTCTCTCTTTTGTTACCGACTGGAATGCAGTGGGCGCAGACCTGCCCACACGGTCAGCTGGACGGGGATACGCCATATGTAGAGAACGATCTTCTCGCGCCCACATCCGCCTCCCTTCCGATCTGCACGGTGCGCTGACGACTGATGTTTGATGCCTTCACGAACAGGTCTGTCATGCTATCCAGGTGGTTTCCCAGCGCCTGATCGGACGCGATCCTGAGGAGTTTTTCGAGAACATGGGTCGGGCGTGGGACTGGATGTCTGGCGACCCTCAGCTACGCTGGTAAGCAACGTTGATCTGATGTGTCCGGGTGAGAACGATTCACACAATTTTTGCACGCGCCCGTCGGCGGCGTTTCTATCAGGATCGGGCCGGAGAAGGGTGTCATACACCTCGCACTAGCGGCCGTCAATAATGCGGTCTGGGATATGTTTGCGCGGTCGCGAAAGAAACCGCTCTGGAAGCTTATCGTGGACATGACCCCTGTGCGTCCTCTCCCGCCGCTCGCACAAAATGGATAGATTGAGATCCGTATTCGGTAATGGTCGTCATGCCGTCGCCGACTTCGTGGTTTCCAGGAGGAACTTGTTAGCGCGACGGCGTTTCGGTACATCACCGATGTGCTCACACGCGAGGATGCGCTGGTGATGCTGAAGGCAAAAGAAGGGGGAAAGCGAGAAAGAGAAGCGCATGTGAGGGAAGTCGGGTAGGTGCGAATTCCACTTAGTCGACGGCTCACCGACCGTAAGGTGCATGGTAGATATCCTGCGTACATTACGTCCGCTGGCTGGCTCGGTAAGACCGAGATTGATTCGCAAGACGGCAAAAAAAGGGGGGAGGGCTGATAATTACCTCTCACAATTCGGTCAGGTTACTCCGACGAAAAGGTTGCCCATCTCACAAAAGAAGCGGTCGGGGCCGGGTGGACGCACTTCAAAATGAAGGTTGGTGCCTCGCTTGAAGATGATTTACGACGGGGAAAGATGATTAGGAATATCATCGATGACCTCAAGAATTATCCTGCCGGTACGTGGTTACTTGATAATTAGATGTACGTACACTAGGCGAGTCATCGGATAGACAAGCACTGCCGCAGTCCCGCTAGCGCAGAGTTGACAGGAAGGAACGCCGGCCCGACGGGAGCGGTTCTCATGATTGATGCGAACCAGGTATGGGATGTTGATGAGGCCATCAGCTATGTGAAAGCACTCAAGGAGATCCGACCATGGTGTGTGTTGTGCCTACTGATGACAAAGACTGATTTGAGATGGGCAGGTTCATCGAAGAGCCGACGGCGCCAGATGACATTCTTGGACACGCGGCCATCAGGCGGGCACTCGTTCCGTATGGGATCGGTGTGGCGACGGGGGAACATGCTCACAACAGAATGACATTCAAGCAACTGTTCCAGGCAGAGGCGGTGGACGTGGCGCAGATTGATGCGTGTAGATTGGGTGGGGTGAGCGAAGTGTTGGGCGTGTTGCTCATGGCGGCGAAGTAAGTAAATTGATTTTTCGGTGCTGAATGATTTGAGATACCGGGGCGGTGTAGGTTCGGAGTGTTGGTGTGTCCGCACGCGGGAGGTGTCGGGCTCTGCGAGCATGTTATTCACCTGAGGTGGGTGTTATCAGTTGACTGGGGAGGACGAGGTCAAGCATCGGCGTCTTGTAGTTTGATCGATTATATTGCCATCACGGGGTCGATGGAGCGGAACATCATCGAATACGCGAACCACTTGCACGAACATTTTGTGTACCCGTGCTCGATCAATGGACAGGGTCGCTACGTCGTTCCGGAAAATGAGCGAGAAGGATACAGGTGAGTGGTGGTGTGACGGAGATGTGGATATTCCTGATGGCGAGTGCAGCACGGAGATGCACGCCGCAAGCATCGCCGCGTATGAATTTCCGGATGGGACATATTGGAAGCAGCAGTGAAGACGCAAGGTGGGCGGACAGGGGTGTTTGTGTACATGTATTTGTGAGAATCTATCACGTGATGTCTTAGATGAGGCGAGTCTGTCTCGATGCGTTTTTGATGCGCAGACGATGGCGTACGACGACCAGCGGGGGTATGCGCGACCGGCGCTACAGAGCGTCGTGCACGCTGGCAACGACGCCCGACGGATGTATGGTCACGAACAGTCCGCAGGGTTTCAGCACACCCACCGACCCATCGTGCGTGGCCCTGCGTCCACCGCGTATGCGCCAGTTGGTCCCATGCACATGGCCGGTCCGTCTCGCCGGCCGCTCCCCACTCCCCGTCCCCGCCCCGAGTCAATGCCGCCGCCCCTCCGCCAGTCCCCGCTCGTCGTACAAGCACCCGCGCCGTCTCGGCCCGCCATCCTCACCTCCCCGACCGCAC